>JAANSK020265261.1:0-12026 GCA_011763485.2 Isoetes engelmannii
GCGAAAAAAGTTTCGCGTAAGCGAACCCGAAGGTTCGCTTACGCGAGAAAAAAAAATTTCCGGCCGGCGAGGTATTTCGTCTGCAAAGAAAGTGGGCAGTGTATAAAGAAGGACAAGCTATTATTCGTGATCAGTGGCCTTCTCATCCCTGGGCGTTTGGTGTCTAGTCTTCCACAACTTGTTTTTCATTTTAATGTTTATGACATTAAAACTTAAATGTCTATTTTATGATGGGAATTTGTCCCCCCTTTTTATTCTTGCGAGGGCTTCGCCCCCAGTTTCAGTTCGGGGCTTATGCCCCCCCTTTCTGCATTGGGTTCCATAACCCGATTGGGTTTCCGCAAACGATAAAATCTCTATCTATCTATTAGAACCTGAAATGAACCTAGGCTTTAAAATTGGGATATCTAGAGAAATTGAAAACCTTAGCAAACCTTGCATTAAACCCTATGTAATGCACGTTTGGTCGAAATTACTTGTTATTATGCCATTTTTTATAGAGCGTAAAATTTTCTCTGCCATTGCGGAGCGGCGCCGCCGACTCTTTTGTGCACAGAAAGAGGTGCTAAAAGGGCTCAGCTTGCCCCTATTCCATTTCCCTGTTCGGCAGCCTGTCGCAAACAAGAGCAAAAAGAGCTGCCCTTTTGCTGCAGGAGCTGGCCTCCATAGCCAAGATCTTGTGAGCATAGGCGCGTTTTCCACCCATGCTCTAATCCGGCAAAGGGCAAAGGAACAAAGGCAGAAAAGGGCTGCTTCTGATTTATGATTCCAAAAGGCATCTACGCTTCCGAAAGGCGGGATCTATGCTTCCAAAAGGCATTAAATCGGCATAAAAGCAGGTAGGAGAAGGAAACAAAAGGAGAAGGAGAAGAAAATGAAGAGCCCACATGCAAGTTTGTCTGCCAGAGGGTCTGATCCCTTTCCGGCAATGGATGTCAAGGGATTTTTTTTGCTTTCTGGGAGGTTAAGGATGACCCACGAAGATAAAAGCTACAGAAAGCTTCAGATCGTTTCAGAAAGCTCTGGCCGGCTCCCAAAGGCGGATTTGAAACTCCCAAAGGCGATCTTCCAGGCACACGAATGGCTGCAGATTTAAATTACGGGCAACAAATCCTCTTTGTATCAGAATAGAGTAGAACCTTGGCGGCATTGAAGAAAGATATGTACCGGAATCCGGAATAGGGATTCAAATGGCAAGAAAAATCGTCCGTGATCTTTAGGAGGAATCAAGATATATCTCCAGCTCTGTCTTGCCCTCTTCTTCCAGTCCAAAACGGTAAGTAAATCGCTTCTTAGCTTTCTTTTTTGTCGGGCACTGCCATAGCTCCAATATCTGTAGCCTTTTCTGCTTCAATCAGACACATTTGGGCTTCTGTTTTGGATCACAAAAACTAATTTTCTGAGTTGGGCATTTTCTCCAGTTTCGCCTGATGCTGAAGAAAAAGGAGCAAACACTTGAGTAAGGGAGTTGAAGTGAATCGAAGGATGCGGATGCCTTCCAAGTTGTTCTTCGGCCATTCCAGAGCATTATCTTCTGCCGTCCGACGCCATAGCCATCTGAAAGGAAAATGGCCACATGTCGCACTAGCATTGGATGTAATTTCGACCAAACGTGCATTACGTCCCGTAATGCACGCATGGAAAAGATTCCGGGTACAATTTTCTCGGCGGCGCCGCCAGCGTGCGGAGCCTCGTCTGGCGGAGCCGCCTCAAAAATTATACGCTGGAATCTTTTCCAGGCGTGCATTACGTAGTACAAAATGAACTTGGGTTAAGATATTAAACCCTGAAACGAACCTAGGCTTAAAATTTGGAAATATGCTATTCCAAGTTATGAACCCTAAAACACGAGACACCGTTCCTTCTGAAGAAACCAGAGCATGGACATACCCGACGAGGATGGAGATGGCGACGATATCTTGCATGATACAGAAGCTTGGGAAAGGGCCTATGCGGATGACCGCTCCTGGGAATCCATTGTTGAAGATGAATCTGGCCTGCTCAAGTCGGTCGATACTGTCAAGCAACAGAGGGCGCATCGTCGTCGCTTGCAAGCAGTAGGACCTCATGTTCAGCGCGGAATTATTCGTTATCTCTATGTCATTGTAGATTTTTCGCGGGTAAGTTAGGCCATTGCTTGCCGCATCTAATCCTGTTTCTCATTTCATGATATAACATTTAATGCGTTGATTTCCTCCTATTCTCTTTCCTGCCGCAGGGACTTCAATTTTTCTAGTTTCAGAATTGTTTTGCATATGCTGTACATACCCTTAAGACCTTAAGAAATATATCCCTTGTACATGCATTCCAGCTAAAAGCTTTAATAGCTGAAAGTTTATTAAACAACAATGTGAATTATGTATGTGTACGATTTGATAGACTCTGAAAAGTTATGGTGTTCCAGGCAGCAGCTGAGATGGACTTCCGGCCAAGTCGCATGGCAGTTGTAGTAAACTGTGTGGAAGCTTTTGTGCGCGAATTTTTTGACCAAAATCCACTTAGCCACCTAGGTATTATCACCATAAAAAATGGAGTGGCATATCAGCTAACAGAATTAAGTGGAAGCCCTGAGACTCACATTCGAGAACTTCGGAAAAGTATGGAAGCCTCTGGAGATGCTTCTATTCAGAATGCATTGGATCTGGCATACAGCTCTCTTTCTCAGATACCAAGCTATGGACATCGAGAACTGGTGCTACTGTTTTCAGCACTGAGCACATGCGACCCTGGAGACATTATGGAAACATTACAGAAGTGCAAAGATGCTAAGATAAGATGTTCAGTTGTCGGTGTTGCTGCAGAAATTTACATTTGCAAGCTCTTGTGTGAAAAGACTGGAGGCACTTATACTGTAGCATTGAGCGAGGTCAGTCAATTTTCGACTATAAGAACAATAAGAGTGGAACCGTACCCCTCATAAACTCTTAAACTCTTATTGAAATGGCAGAATCACCTCAAAGATTTAATACTGGAGCACGTACTTCCACCTCCTGCATCTGCAGAGGCTGCATTGGTAAGCCTTGTAAAAATGGGTTTTCCTCAACAGGCAGCAGAGGGTTCTGTTGCTATATGTGCATGCCATGGAGAAGTAAAGATTGGAGGAGGTTACACATGCCCGCGCTGCAGAGGTCGCGTCTGTGAGTTACCAACCGAGTGTCATATTTGTGGCCTCACACTTGTTTCTTCTCCTCACTTGGCAAGATCATATCATCATTTATTCCCGGTGCCAACATTTGATGAATTCAACATGGATTCTGCACTGAAAGGAAAGCAGGCTGTAGAAAAATTCTGCTTTGGCTGCCAGGCACAGCTTCCATATCCTGGTAAGCTCATTACATCCATCATTTTCTGATGTAGGAAGGTGTTTGATCCATCGTATTTCTTTCATTCTCAATTAGCTTTATCATTCTTATCTATGGTTCCTGTGCAAACAGGAAGCAAGGTGATTGGTGTTCGGCTAGCATGCCCAAGATGTAAACGCCATTACTGCTATGAATGCGACTTGTACATTCACGAGAATCTTCACAACTGTCCTGGATGTGAGGTTCTTTCGGACCCTTCTGGCTAGTCTTGTCATGTAACTCACTATAAAAAGCTTGTCTTGAGCTTACACCTGTAATAGTCAGCATAACCATCTCAAAGCATCTCAGAGGGCATAACTAAAGGCAAATTGGTTCCATTCTATTAGCTTCTACTCTCTTTTTCTTCTGGCTGAAAACAATTTAACATTTATTAGCAAGAAGTTAAATATTGGATATTGAGACTACTTGTACGGAGGCTTGTAGGACATGGATGTAATCATATGGGAAGTTGGCATGCAGTCGTGTTTGAATCTTTAACCAGAATGTTCATTCATCTTCTTTAACCAGAATGTTCATTCATCTGTGCACTTTTATTGTTTTAGCCCTCCCAAACCTTGTTCTGTTTATGTTTCTGAATAAAAATGCAAGGAAATCTGAGTGGTTCAATGCACAAGCAGTTGAAGTTGACTGATGACAGCTGCGCCTGCATGCCATGGGTGATAGAAATTTTGAAGTCTTAGGTCTGGCATCACTACTCTGTTTGAAAACGCTGGCAAAACAAATAGATCTTCAACATAGATCACATGGCAAATCATAAATTCTAAAGATTAGCACTAAGATAAGATTATTGATATTAACGTCTAAGGGGGCCTAAGCTATGCGACAAAATAACATGTTTACATATCACAACTATGCTTTGTGTAAAGTTCTCGAAACGTAGAAAGCGTAGAGGGTTAAATATGATAGTTGTGCTTTGCGTAAAGTTCTCAAAACGTAGAAAGCGTAGAGGGTTACATATGATAGTTGCATATGATAGTTGTGCTTCGCGTAAAGTTCTCAAAACGTAGAAAGCGTAGAGGGTTACATATGATTTGGGAAGGTTGAGATAGGGTATTTGTATGAAACACGGTGAAGATGATGCCGGAAATTCGAGTTTGATTTTGCTGAAGGTCGAGACTGGAGTTCGAAAATTACCAAAATACCATTAAAATTTGTCAAAATTACCAAAATGCCACTAAATCCAGTGGTATTTTAGAAAAAAATTGCCATAACGTTTTTTCAATGATCTGAATGCAAATGTGCCCTTCAGATGAATTATAGATTAAGATGTGACAAGCATAAGATCATCTGAATTGGAGTTGAAACTTTCAAGCTATAAGCTCTTGAGTTCTTCAAAATTTGAGAAATGAAAAATCTCATAACTTTAGATTGTGGTCTTAGAATTGAATGATCTTATGCTCGTTGGAAAAATCTCAACTTAATCTATAATTCATCTGAAGGGCACATTTGCATTCAGATCATTGAAAAAACGTTATTGCCAATTTTCCCAAAATACCACTAGGTTTAGTGGCTTTTTGGTAGTTTTGGCATTCTTTAATGGTATTTTGGTAATTTTCCCTTCCAAGTTTTAAGGCGTGCAATCCATAACTGCAATTTTGGGGCCGGATTTTGTTCTCCAGATGGCGATGGCGATAGAGCACGTAGCAGATGGGGCGAGCAAGTCGGCATGGGGCGGAAATGACGCTAGGTGTCGCTATCAGGTATGTTGCATCTGCTCTTTGTTCTTTGCATTTAATCAGTAGTTGAGGTTTGTTGCGTGAGAACGAAATTGCAAATTTGGTTCTGCCTTGTTGGATTACGGTGCCTCTATGCATCTACTCAAGACTTGTTTTGAGAATCCAATCCATCAACAACTATTTAAACGCCAGGCTAGAAAGAGCAAGGGCAAGGTAGGTTTTAATTTATATGTTGGCACCATCAATGAACTGATGGATGCTGCTGGGAAGGGCAAGGACAGTGCGAAATCTAGACAGAATGGAAATGTCGTAGAAGAGGGTAGTGGCTTGCTTGATGTGAGTGTCACGCTGGTAGGAATGGATATCAAAGAGTCCCTGTGTGATCGTCTTGTTGCTTTTTGCAAGTCCCAGACTATTGCCGGGGCTGTGGCATTGAAGAGGGGCTCAAAATTGGACCACCTCCATTGTCAGGCAGTATTTCAAACATGTATTAAAACACCCATGCATGCGGATACTAAAATCAAGATGTTTTTTTATTGGGGTGTTCAGAAGCCTGCGGGTGTGCTATTCATATACAAGGCCCTGAAGAACACAAAGATGATTGCTTCGAGGAAATCTTGGGCTACTGTCTAAAGGATTATGGGAAGGTCCACTATAAGTTTTGTCTGCACAATGTAACCGAGAAGCAGATAAAGATGGGGAAAGACCTCTATCTGAGGTATGAGATTTAAAGAATCTTCTTGTCTTGGACAACAAGAATGTCCTTCATAGGGCTGCCCATTATGTGAATTATCACAGTAGAAAACAGTGTCAGCCAGTCTTTATAATGTTTGCCGTATGTTGCGCACTAGGAAATTCGTGCTATCTAGCCAACAAATTTTGCCTACAAATACTGCTTTTATATTTGAGCACAGGGTGAAGGCGGCCTGGCGGATAACCCTGAATCCTGAGCACGCCACGCCTAGCGATGTGAGATGCGTGTTGTTTGGTATCCCTGTTTGATATGCAACTAGTAGAGAGGCTTGGCAAGGGGAGGAGTTAAGTTGTGCAATGAACTTTAATTTGCAGGTTGTTATGCAATTTAAAGTAGATGAAGGGCTGACATTCTAGAGAAAATACAAGCTATTGGACTTACTGTGATTGAGGTATCCTCTGTATCTTTGTTATTTGCTTTGGAAAAGCATGGGAGGACCATAGAAGCTGAGGCACTATTTGAAGAAGTGAAATAAGGGTTTAACTCCAGGAATTGAATCTTATCATGACCTTCTTAGTGGCTACATAAGAAAATCCTTTTAACTGCTATAATTGTGGACTTGTATCTGCATAAGGATAAAAGACTTGAAGTTGTTTCTCAATTTTAAGAGTTGGGTGTTGTATTCTATTATGGATTAAGGCAGGTAGAACCTCTCATTGTTTTGGGAGCACTAAATAACTCATGGAGTTGTATACTCAAACTGGGTTTGAGTCATGCAGAGCGCCTTGTTCTTGGTTTCTCGGCTACCGATGGAAGAGCATGGACATAACTCCCTGCTGCAGGCCATATTCAATATTTATACTTCTTGATATCCTTCTTGAGAATGGTCAGCAAGAACTACTATGGCTCCAGAGCCGAAATCGATGTTTGAGTTACAAGTGATAACCTTATTTCCTAAAGTTGCAGAAGTGTGTAAAGGATTGGCAGAATCGGTAGAGGTTGCTACATTCAAATCTTATGTTTCAATACAGGAGGTTCCCAACTTGGAAGCTACAACTTGTAATGGTATTACAAGGTGAACTTTCAAAGGAGATGGTATTGCTCACGATAGAGAAGGTTCAGTACGAGATAGACCAAGTAGAATTAGAATTGTTGAAGTTCGAGAAAGTCGGAAAAGCTGATTATGCCATCTTTTCTGGAGAGGGTTGTGTAGAAAACGGTGGTGTTGAAGACATGGAAATTGATGAGGGTATGTTCTCTACGTTGTAGTAGAATTGCTTGCAAGAATTGTTTTTTGTCGAATGTTGTGCACAAATCCATCATGTTTAATGCTTGAAACGTAGTAGTCTTTTCCAAGATGTTTAAATAGACAGGGAACAATTGTTGTGTTTGAGTTGGATCCGTAATTGTTGAAGCAAAGGACGAGCTATCCCAGACAAATTGAATTTGGTGCAGCCTTGTGTGATGCCAAGACCATCTACTAGACCGATGACGGGCACTTTGTGATACATAGAGTCTAGGTTGGATCCAGTGGTTTCAGATGATATAACAATACTTTTGGATGGAAGTATGTGCAAAATACAAATTGATTAAGACTTGAAATTTGAGTGAACAATGGATGGATCACTTAATATAAACTTATGTGAGGAAACAAAAATATATCGCTCAAGATTGAAGGATGACCGATGTAGTAGCCATGTTGCTGTTGGAAACATGGTGCAGTTAGAAGAAAATGCACGACCAAGAAATTTTGCAAGAGATTGGGTTGTGGTTCTCTTATAGTCAAGCGAACTATCTATCTTCAAGGTTGTGAATTTAAAGACTAGAAACAGTCTAATAGGTTCTTGTGTTGGAACCTAGGCATTATTTTGGCACCCTGTATATATGCCAAGGTTCTCAATGGGCAGCCGGAGCTGCGAACAGAATAGCAATCAGATGTGTGCGCACAAAGCTGGAACTAATACAAAGGAATACAAAAGAATAGAGCTGGAACCTAATACAAGGCTGTGGTCAATCTTCATAAAACTAAATTGTTGAACAAGGGTCTGACACTGCTAGATAGGGTCACTGTGTTGAGGTCGTGGCATGGTGCTGGATGAGGTCGTGGCATGGTAGACTATGTGATGAACCTGTGTGGTAAGCTGTATGGTCTAACCATCTGAAGCTGCTAAAGATTATCAACAACTGACGTAGAAACCAGCTGACTGTTGAAAAGCGCTTCTACCAGTTTGGTGATCGAAAGCAAGATACGATCAACGATTCCCTCGGAGTTTCCGTGAGTGATTGCTGTTGTCGAGCCGGTTGTATTAGCAGCTGAGAGTCATCCTCCGTTGCACCGTAATGTGTCAGAAAAGCCTGCTTCATGATTGATCTTCGTTCCAATGGCGCTTGTTGTCTAATAGCCATTCTTTCAGTTGACCCTGTAATGCGGTGCTGAAGAGATGAAACTTGAGCAATGGATCTTGATGGTCGTTAGAGTATTGAGCAATGGATCTTGATGGTCGTTAGAGTATGTGAGTATGGCCAGAGAGTCGAATTCGCCCAAATGAGCCGCAACACTTTGCTCTATAGATGGTTTGCCGTGCAAAGTTCCAAAGAAAGGAGACTTGATCTTGACCTTTGCTATGGCCGCAGCGACGGCAACAGGAGGTAGGGGTGGTTGTGGTATGGCGGGGGAAGACTGTAGTGAGGGTTGAGGATATCGGAACGAGAGGGATTAGGCTTGCTGATCCATGCAAACCAAAACCTCCTCAAGTGCCTTCAATTTCAATCAGTTCCAACATCACAAAAATTTTCCAAGATCACAAAAATCTTCAACACTGGGTGATTCCAATGGACGAAATGCTGGAAAGGATATCTCTGCAGTGTTATCACCAAAACAAGGGTAACTTTATTTTCAACCGTTCTGACGTTGCTACTAAAATACAGCTACCTACCTCATCAAGAAAGAGTACCATTAGATGCATGGCGCAAAACGTCCAGTAGTCTTGACTGCTATTAGATGCATGGAGCAAAACGTCCAGTAGTCTTGACTGCTAAAGAACAACAACCACGCTCACTTCCACAAAACGGAATAGCAGGACTGGCTAACTAGCTACCAACAGATCTGGCCAAAAATGTCTAGTAGACAAATGGCAATGCCATACAAACCGGAAAACATGGCATTATTCCAACAAAAACCAAGGCATTCAGTGACTTCCAATTGTTACATCATTATCATTTGGCTCCCAATTGTACCACATTATCATTTGCTCAGGATGAAGACCTCAAATACCCAGGTCTTGTTGAAGAGCATAGACAAACGTGACAAATTTACAACAAGAAAAATGAGAAACCTGAAAAGTGAAAGCGAAATGGACAGACGAAGCAAAGGCAGAAGCAAATAAAATGGATAGATATGACCATAAATCCTCAAGTGGCCAAATGCCTGCACTTCTACACTACCTGCATCTAAAAGTGATGCAATGTTTTATATTACACTACCAACTCAAACACCTGTATCCAAAAAGTGCATAGACAAAGGTGAAGCTAGAACAAGAAAAAAGGGAACCCTGAAAAGTGAACCAGAACTGGAGAGACGAAGCTTATGGCAGACGCAAATAAAATGGAACAAATATGAATTCATAAAACTTCAAGTGGCCAAATGCCTGCACTTCTACACTACCTGATCCTAAAAGGTGATGCAATGTTTTGTATTACAATGCCAACTCAAACACTTGCATCCAAAAACCAGCAATAGCAATAGAAATAGATATCCTAACAACCAAAAAAAAAAAAGCAATTACTCTAGAACATGCGACTGATGTTTAAAACACGAAAACATGTCAAAGCAACAAGAGGACACCAAGTATGCATTTATTGCAAGAAGGTGCATGATGCTTTGAATATATGTCGGCACCTAAATAGAGCTATGCCACATTGCCAACCAGTTCCTGGACTTGCAGAAAGCAAGAATACCTGGATACTTGCAAGAGAGGACCAGAAATAAACTTGGATAAAAATTCTGGCACAAAGAGCGCACTGCAGAGTGGTATAGGCTAGGATGGAACTAAATCACGGAGCCTATGCAAATAAACCATAAAGGCTATGTGGATAGACCATCAAAGCTTGCAAATTAGTAGGGAGATCTTGTCGAGGAAATAAGGCATAGTTTCTGGTCCGTATATAGCCTGCCTGTGGCAACACAGGAAACGGGTCCAGGTATTGGCAAACAACATTCAATAACCAGGGAACTGCAAGTGGTTCAAAAAACAACAGCCTAAATCCTAAATCCAAAACAACAACAAATAAAAGGATTGAAAACTATCGATAAATACAAGCTAATGGTCTTCTATGCAGACCTCTTATTTCAAAAATCTGAACCGACTGGATGACAAATTAAATTGTCCAAAACAACAGCATGTGGAGTTCAAAGCTCGGAAAAGGTCCTTCGCAGCATTGCCTCCTTGCTCAAAGGAAAAGAGTGCACGAACCATTCACTCAATCAGCTAACCACAGACAATTGATAACTAGTAAAGTCCAATCCTCTACCTTGCCCATACCATGATTGGTAATTTTGGACCATCTCCTTGCCCAGACCTTGCTCATAACATGGCTATGCAAGGCCAAGCACTAAAAACCAGCTAGAGAATCGCACTTAAGTAACTCTAAATTCTGCAACTTAACGTGCATTTCAACAGACAATCTTACCACTATATTTATCTCGCTAAGCCCGCAACTTAAGTGACTCGCAGCTTAAAGTGGCTGTAAGCATACATACGGTCTGCATTAGGAGCATACAAATTCATCATCTGATTCACTGTACATGGGGGGAAAGGAGAGTCTAATTTAGCCAGAAACTAGGATAGCTGCCAGGTGAAACAAAAAATTGCTAGTACAAATTTCTGAACCTCCAAATAAAATGCCAATATTCCCCATGCTCAAATTTTTTTTTCTATTTCTACATCAAATGCCAATATTGAACACACTAGCTGCATTTACACTCAAATACATTTTCCAAATCTAGAAGGACTTCAACAATAAGTCAACTATTAGGTAAACATTTGTGGAGCGTTGACCTTTAAGCACAGTTAGAAGAAAGCTCTCAAATGAAGCGGCAAATTGCAAAACTCATTTCATACCTGAGAACCTTAGATAGTAAGATATCACTGTTGGAATAACAGGATTAATTTCCCTAGCAACAGATTTAATCTTCCCACTTGCTGCGTGGGATTTCCCCAGAATCAACAATCTTCACAACCTTCCTTGGCTGGCCACTATAGCTACCAGAACCCTCTGCCATGTACACAACATCCATCCCATTCAAAACTTTGCCAAACACAACATGTTCACCATCTAGCCAGTTAGCCTTAACAGTAGTAATAAAGAATTGGGACCCATTCGAATTAGGACCATCATTCACCATCGATATAGTCCCCGGGCTAGAATGCTTTAGTCTAAAATTTTCATCTTCAAACTTGTCGCCATATATAGATTCTCCACCCTTACCATTGCCATGAGTAATATCTCCTCCCTGGATCATAAATCCTGGTATAATCCTATGAAAAATGCTTCCCTTGTAATGCAGCTTCTTCCCACTTTTCCCTTTTCCTTTCTTTCCAGTACAAAGGCTCCTGAAGTTCGCTACTGTCTTGGGCACAACGTCACCATAGAGACCCATTACTATTCTTCCAGCCCGCTGGCCATCAATATCTACTTCGAAAAAAACTCTGTGGGTAACTTCTACCTTTTCTTCTACCTGTGGAGTCTGCCAGAATGCGACCGAGAGAAAAATACAGCAGATAGCAACAAAACCCAAGATCGTAAGCTTGATCTTCTTTCCCATAGCTATCTGATTATAAAAAAGAGCTATTCCGGCCGATCTACTTCCTTGGCTTTTGCTCCTACATTTCCTTCTGCCCTGTGGTTCTGTCCGTGTTCTTCTTGTTGATATGTTAAAATTTATTAAGTGTCCAGGTGGCCTGACACGCAAGTTTAATATTTATCCTCGATGGAGGACACGCAAGTTTAATATTTATCCTCGATGGAACTTTTGAAAACACCATAAACATATAGGATCTTTGCTATATGTGCCTGGAACCTGCAGGTAGGTGCAGGTTTCCGGCGGGGAACCTGCAGGCGGCGCCGCCGGAAACCTGCACCTACCTGTAGGTTGCCGGACGTAAGCCACCAGGTAGGTGGGAATTTCGTTCTTTCTCTTTCTCTGTTTTTGAGCAACTATTCCCTGTTCTTGGCCAAGATTAAGCAAAAAAATATCAGAAATACTCTGTTTTTGAAGCCATTTGAGTCGATTCC
>JAANSK020265272.1:0-21793 GCA_011763485.2 Isoetes engelmannii
ACATGTTGCTCAGTTCTGTTCATTATAATGCCAACAAAATGGTGTGCTACATATATCTTGAGCAACTCATGTCTCAACTATCAAGTCATCCAGAATTTATGTATCTTGGAATTCCTAGCTCGTGTTTTGTATAATAGCTAAAAAGAGTAGTAGCTTAAGAAGAGCAGTGACGATCAAGCATATAAACCTGATTGGTGAAAGTTTTTGGGACTGTAAAAAATGTAGAAGTAAAAAATGAAGACAATTACCTGTAAGTTCGAAGTGAATCCGGTATTCCAGCTCGGAAATGGAAAAAATTACTAACTTAGAGAAGAATCCGTTACAAGAACTCAGATGTTTTCCGCCTGACCAAATTTTTCATAAAGAGCAAACGAATTAGGGCCGATAATAAGGAAAATCGCTGCTGAGGTACAGCCGAAACATAATCAGATTGATGCTTCCTAAAGTCAATGCAACCGCAGAGCAAGGGCCGCTGATGCAAGGATGAGCAGGACATCCATCAAAATAGGCCCCAATGAAAATGAATAAGAAAGACAACAGATGTCGGATGAAGCAGCCAAAGGGGAGATCTGTAAAAACGAAATAGAATAGCGAATATCAAATCGAAGAAAAGCCACAAAACGACAGAAGAAAAGTGGAAAAAGGTTAAACTTAAACCAAGGAAGAGAGAAAGGATTCGACGCTGGAAAAGAAGCAACCCGACACTAGCAACAATAAACTAAATATAAACTAGAAGGAAATAAATCAAGGAAATAAGGCAGTCACGCAATAGACTCGACGCTTTAAAACAAGAAAGGAGAGAGCAGATTGGGCTCTGAAATATACAGATTGAAAGGGCGCAGCGGAAGCAGGAAGAAAGGCAAGGAAAGGGCACCGGAGCAAGGAGAACGCGGGTGCCCTATGATATCTCCGTGCCAATTTACGGCCTTTTCTAATTTCATCATCCGTGGATCCATAATCCAACGGCAAGAGATACGTCCAACTCAGATTTGGCTGAGGTGGAGGTGCGACGTGGATAGGCTAGAATTGCAAGGAAGGTTGTAGGCTTGGTTGGGCTGGCGTGCTAAAAAATTGAACAGTGACCGGTTGAAGTCGTCACCAGGAATCACGTACGCAACTTCCATTCCGGGTTATTGACAATGCCAACTGGAAATACAGCTTATGATAATGCCAAGTCAGCGCAGAAATACACCATAGACCCTGTTATATAAAAGAGCGGCCCGCTAGCCCTAATGTCAACGCCCAAAGGTCCATCCAAAATATGGCCGGAATAGGCGCGATGCATAGGTATCACAAGCTTGAGAAACAGGGCGCGGGCGCTCCTCGCCGTAGTAAGCCGCTCCAATTCTCCGTGAAGAAGAAGAAAAACGTCCTAATTTTGTTCAAAATAAGCTCTTTTTTACGGAGGCTGTTTCACAGTCTGAAAAATGCATCTATCGGCCCGTTGTCTGCTCCAAAAGTGAATCGAATTGATCGGGCTTTGGTTGGTTGCTCTGACGCTGATTACCTTGAATTGCAGCGCCTTTACATGATTTATTTGCGCCAATTGGTCGCAGAAGGTAGATATTAAGCTTTCTTGAGGCATTTTGTTGTAGAATCCCCAAAATTTCAAAGAAGCGTTTACCGATATGTTTGTATTTATGATTTGTAATATATATGGGAAGCATATTTTGCCTTATGCCTTAGTTCCGTTTGTATAAAGGGCGTTATTGTCTGATGCAATGAAGCTTGTTGCCGTTCCTAGCTCTAAATTGTTTTGGAACTTGAAGAAAATAGCATGAGCAGGAACTTGGTAGCATTGAAGTTCTGCAATTTTTTTCATCCTAAATTCTTCAGAGTTCTGTTTGTCGGATGTGATTTGTTTTAGACTGTTTGTCGGATGTGATTTGTTTTAGAGAAATAGCTGCCTTCTGTATAGACAAGAATGTGCGCGTGCCCCTGGCTGTCAGCTCGGTTGAAGCAACCCGGAATCAAGGCCACACCAATTAGTGAAATTGGTGTTTTTGTCATGCTCCAAAAACACCAATTGGTGCCATGTGCCAAAAACAGATCCACCAATTAGATTGCCCATTGCCTGGAGTTTTGATGATTCCTGGACTGAAAATGTGCAACGCGGCAAGATATCATTAGGTTGCAGCAGAATCTTGCCTATCTCGGTCAATTACTGTTTGTGTCCAAAATATCTCCTCCATAAACAAAGATTGAGCAGGACGTCTAACCACCACTATAAATTCGTTTTTGTCCGTCTGAGATTGACTTGAGTTCTATAAGCATTGAATAAGTTTGAAGTCTATCTCTAGCATTTAATGACAGGATATTTCCAACTTCTAATTACAAAGATTTTAAGCCATTAGTTTGTTGATTTCTTATGTATTCCAGCATTTTCCTTTCTGCCAAGGTAGATTTCTCAACTTTTCTCCTTTTTTCGTAAACAACACTTACTTGCATTCTTGCCCCCTTGTTTGTACAATAGTTTATTGACACGTGTCACTTTTCATTTCTAGGAATGTACATTACATCTACTTACATTCTATTTTTACTAACATTCCACTTTTACTTACATTCTATCACATTTAATTGCATTCTCATCATGCAGAATGACAAGTCAGCGTCGTCCACGTTACAGAAATGTCAATTTATTTGACATTCCTGGGATGTCAACCAGGCTCCGCGCTCTGCGCGTCGCCTGGTTTCCATCCCAGCAATGTCAAGTAAATTGACATTCCTGTATACGTAATTGCCACGAGAAGTTTCTTTGAACTTCTGCTCTTGGAATGAATTCATACTCCCTCATTCATTTTTTCCCTTACTCCGTGTAATTTGAATGACTTTTTACCTCTGGGCCATTTTCAAGACAAGTATTTACGAGTAGCACAATTGTTTGCAGTCACTACTTTGCAACTTCCATTTCTTTGCCTCAGCTTCTCGGCTATGTTGCGTTACTTGTACAGATTTGATTACCATTTGTTCTTGTTTGAGAGCAACGACAAGACAATTGAACTTCGCCAGGCATGGGATTCTGACAACAGACACGCATCGTTGATGGTTGATGATATATTGGTTCATAAATTGCCACTTACATGGTATGATGGGGGTAATGCTTGTAAGACAAATTAGCCAAGTTTAAGTGAACAGAAATTGGTTTTTGCTACTTGGGATTGTGTTGATTGATCCCCTTGTCCAGAAATGAATTGTAATGCAAACAGCTGAAGTTTGTTCAGACTTACATTTTCTAAGCAGATTGCAAGCAAAACTAATGAGCCTACCTCAGCAACAGGCCAATCTTTCTCTCCTGGAAACTTGGGAGAGATCAAATCCCAAAATTTTCCTAGGAAGATTCCAGATATTAAGGACTGCACAGTTCAAGTTCCAAAACTTTGCAGGATTGCACAGTTCAAAATCTAAAACTTTGCAAGACTGCACAGTTCAAGTTCCAAAACTTTGCAGCGCTCCTTGGGAACACTTATGGGGAGGACATGCTCTTTAAATTGGGCACGTGAACTCTAAATTTCCTCCCCCCTAGTTACAAAAACCATCACAAACCATGTGGAATACTAGCATCTCAACATATTCGATGAGACCAGATAAACAAATGAAACCCAAATCAGACTCCTACTTAACAATGTGATTCAGAGAGTCCACAGAATTAAACTGCTACCCCATCCTAAAGAAACATCATCATGGCAATGTCATATTATTAACAGAAACTCAAACAGCAAATAGGTAATCCTAATAAAATGTGCCAGATTTCATTCCATTTTACATGCATTTCTGAATTTGAATTCCTATCCCATGACAAGTAGAAATAAAATCTTATTTATATGAATAAATATGCAGTACTAAATTGTGAAGTCAGCCTGAAGCATATGAACTGTTGAGATTCGCTGTTTGGCACACAGGTCTTGAACCTTGGTATACAAGGCTAATCAAATGTTTTAAGTAGTGGCTCTCAAAGAAACAAGCTAAGCAGTCATCATCCTTGGAAGACCTTGGTGGATCTATTATATTAAGCCTAGAAATGGCATCTTTTAAGCAAGCACTGCAATGAGGGGTTTCCTGAGTCTGATACAAACAAATAATGCCAACCTGCCTATTCCAAGCACGTCTCATAATTACATCCCATTCATCCCCTATTACAAAGGCCATATGCTGTTCAGCAGCCTTAAGTTCCAAATTCCATCTTTTAAATAACTCCGATAGACCAGGGGCTCCAAATCCAACAACAGGGAGCACTAATCTGTCAGAAAAATTTGCAGAAACTAAAAGGGCCAGGCCAGCACCCAAACTATGACCTGTGAGCAACAAAGATCTGCCAGGATAGGCTGCCAAAGCCAGCTCTGTATATTTCACTGCCTGGGAATAGTAATCTAGGGTTTCATTGCCAAACATGGAGCATATGCTAGAGGGTACAGAGGGAATACCTGGAAATCCTTGACCAAACATGTACTGATCTGCGCAAAGATCCGCCATTCCGTCTTCTGAAGTAGGTTCAGCGGTGCCTCGAAACGCAACAACCATTCGTTTACTAAAATTATGAAGATATACAAGAGCATGGGCTCCGCCATGAGGGGGAGCAAGCGGAGGGAGTTTAATGGCCAGGCTCCAGCCGGAGATGTTTTGGAGACGCGGGTGTGTGTAGGCATTTGCAGACATGTCCACCAAAGGGGATACAATTTGTTGGAAGACCAAAGCTTCTTGTTGATCCAAATCTGTGATGAAATTCCATCCTAAATCTGGAGCACAAAGGGACTTCCCTGCAACACAGAGCAGCGATGCAAGCAGCAGGAGCAGCGCCATTAATTGAAGTCGTCCGTCCCTACTACTTTGGGATGTAGTAGGCAACCGTGTACAAGTTCCATGGTTGTGGGGCAATGTTGTTGATGAGATACATGCCTTAGCCTTAAAGGCTTAAGATACCTTTACCTTGGATTGGGAGGGGATCCCGGAGGTAAAGATCCCGTCATCCAGGATCCCGGGCCACTTCCATACAGGTAGAACTAGCACACGCCAAGTGGGGCACAGCGGATCTCCGCCATCGAAAACCCCTGCCGCATCGCAGCCATCCGCGTATGACTCGGACTCCGAGATCACATGGGCGATTCTGACCTTTGGGATCCCCTGGAGGTGACTGATATCGTCCAATACTGAACTGTAACGGACCCATGGGAGATGGCTCGAGTAGATCTTGGTGTGGCATTTCTTGATAACACCATAAGAGGGAGGTATGGATTTCCCATAAACATCCGGATGTTTTGGCTAGTTGGTTAGGCCGCGATGGTTAAGGAGTTACAGTTGGTATCAGAGCAGGCTTCGAGTTCGAGTCTCCATGGGGGCATGTATGACTTGGATACCGTTGGACGATATGATCTTGGCTTGGTCTTGGACACCATTGTATGGTGTGGTCTGTGTTCTTGTGACTTGGATACCCCTGGACGGTATGATCTTGGCTTGGTCTTGGACACCATTGTATGGTGTGGTCTGTGTTCTTGTGATGCTCGTGGCTCGAGTTCGAGTCTCCGTTCTTGTGACTTGGATACCGCTGGACGGTATGATCTTGGCTTGGTCTTGGACACCATTGTATGGTGTGGTCTGTGTTCTTGTGATGCTCGTGGCTCGAGTTCGAGTCTCCGTTCTTGTGACTTGGATACCGCTGGACGGTATGACCTTGGCTTGGTCTTGGACACCATTGTATGGTGTGGTCTGTGTTCTTGTGATGCTCATGGCTCGAGTTCGAGTCTCCATGGGGGCATGTATGACTTGGATACCGCTGGACGCTATGATCTTGGCTTGGTCTTGGACACCACTGTATGTTGTGGTCTGTGTTCTTGTGATGCTCGTGGACGAGCATAGTTTTAGTGGGAGAGATTGTAACGGACCCATGGGAGACCGCTCGAGTATATCTTAGTGTGGCATTTCCTGATACCACCATAAGAGGGTGGGATGGATTTCCCATAAACATTCGGATGTTTTGGCTAGTTAGTTAGGCCGGGGTGTTTAAGGAACGTTACATGATCCCACCCGTCGGGATCCCTGTCCAGTCTGACGGTTATCCCGTCCTCCAGGATCACCAAAATGTGGCTGATATCGCACACTGTTATCGACCACCGGTTATATAACCCCCCCCCCCCCGGCCCGGGGGCCCTCCTCTAAGATCCTACAACATTGGCTGTTAACGGCGGAAGTTATCCGCCCATATGATCCCGACTTCTGGGACCCCCTATGGCGGACGTGTATCCCCATCTCCGGATTACCCACGCCGGATGTGGATCCCCGCCTCCGAAATCACCCATGGCAGACGCGGATCTCCGCCTCCGGGATCATCGACGATTGACGTGGATCCCCGCCTCCCGGGACAATGTCGGGGTAATATCGTCGGAATGTATCTCGTCCATCGGGATCACCACGTTATTTACACTTGTGATCCCGAAGGCCAATATATGAAAACCATTGGACGGTGGACAACCCAGCGGTTCAGGTTTGAATTTGCCAATCCATATACGGACTGGCCCTTACCATAAGACATGTGGAGGCTGAGACCATCCTCCGGGGTCACCTATCAGAATGCATAATGTTGTTTCTCTGCTGCATGTCGAGGAGGGGCTAAGGATAATGGAATGCGGCAGGCATCAACGATTTGGAGAAGAAGAGGGAACATGTAATCAATCTCAAAACTTCATTCACGGTAGACATGCATGTTCGTTAAACACATTTGAGTTTTTTTTTTTTTTTTTTTTTTTTTTGCAGCTAACGGTTGAAATACAACAGGAACCCCGTCCCCTGGGATGGGTTGTTCAATCGTGGCAATCTTCATTGGTATCCTGAAGAGCATCATGTACCTACACTTCAAAGGGTGGGCAAATGCTAGTTTGGACCTGTTACATCCATACCAACCGGTCCAAAGTTTCATTCTTGGGGAGCAGAAGAATTGTGAAGCACCTTGCAATTTCTACCTAAGGAGTTCCGAACCTGAGAGTGTTAGGATTCCTATTTGACATTGAAGAGAAATGGACATTCTTTGGTTCACCTTTTTGTCTTTGAAATCATTGTCCAACTTAAAATGTAAAGGTCATGGCTCTTAAAGTGTTTAGATTTTTTTTTTTTTTTTTTTTTTATGCAAGGGGACTTTTCCTTCCTATATAATTCTTTTACATCCTATTTCCCTTACGTGTCGTCTCCACATCGATGTTCCTCCGTCGCAATCCATTTCGCTGTTTGCCTGACACGTGTGTCTTTACAGAATCTGCTATGTTGATCTTCTTCGCCTGGCAGCGCCCCTGTTCTGATCCAAGCAGTGATCCGGCGAGGTAAGCTAAGGGAGGAAAGCTGCGCCGTACTTCACGGCCATATCGCTGGATTTGATAGAGGAAGCTGCATCTAGAGAGCCACCTGTTTTCGGCTCGGCTAGTTCGGGCGCCTCCCTTCTCTGTCTTCTTCTGCTACCCCTGTCTTATTTCTGCCCCTGTAATGCACAACAGGCTTTCATTAGTTTTTTGCTTCTCAGACACTGTCTTCAATGGACTTCAAAAAAAAATCCCCTGTTTCTGGATCTGCACAGGGGGGGCGCAGGTTTGGAGGGGACTTCTTCTTGTGGCCATAATTTAGTGTGGGCAGCCAGGTGAGAAAGCACTTTGAATTTGTAAGTTTTTCTCTGTACTTTATGGGTTTGCGTTGTTGGTGTTATAAACACGTAAATTTGAGGACAACCAAAAGGACTTTTTTTCCGTCCAGAAAAGAGAGAAAACGGGGCTACATCCTTCCGTTGACCTTAAATCCGTACTAGAAGCTTTTTTCCTCAGAGCTTATAGTTTTAAGCTGCATCTATTGGCAGTCTAAAATGCATTTTTGGTTAGATGGTATTATGATTAGCGTGTTTATACATGCATCTGTGTTCTAAACATTGATCTGCTACGTAGTTACGTATTCACTGAATCATGTTTTGTTTGTTTAAACATGATGAACATGATTTTGTAAGGATATCCACAAAAATAGAAGTATTTCTTTTTTTTTAAAGCAGGATATAAATAACTGGGTATACTCTCAACCAGAGGATTCATTGGGAGGATATGACTTCTGGATGGGTAACATGAGAAGCACAAGTTGACACATGGTTCCATTAAATAGTGCTTTTTTATGTCAGGTAATCGTGTGTTTGGAGCTCTTCAGATATATTGCTTCAATAGTGCAGTGATAAACTCAAAACAATGAAGACTTAGATTTACTACAGTGGCCATTCTGTGTTCAAATCAAATTTCAGAATTATCTTTGTCTGCCAATAACTGAGTCAGTGAAGAGAAATGTTCGCGGCGGCCGCGATAAATTTCTTGTAATTACTCAATAAAAGGAAGTACAATGTAAGTTGAGGAAAAGTTTCCTACAACATGTATATAAAAGGAGACAATACTATGAACTTGAAGAGTTTGGGATGACCCCTGTACAACTGAACTACAATGAAAGTAACTAAGAATAGAAAATTGCACAATATCTAAGCCGATGAACCTTCTTGCCAAGAAAATTCTGTGAGGATCTGTGAGATCACCAAGAAGTGCCATAACTACCAAAAGTGGTTGGATTATATACAACAAAAGTAGCAGACCACCACCTCCCATAAAAGTACTGCATGAGAGGTATCCAAAACGCAACTCCCGAAAAGAAAAATGCATGAATGCTTCTGCAACCTTAGATCCCATCATCCTGTAGCTTTATGCAATCATCAAACATATTTCCATTGTCAAGACGGAGTAGGCTGGGGAGGTCTTGCCAGGGAATATCATTTTAATTGTGAAGTGAGACAATCAGCCAAATTGACTTCAGCCAGAGCACTGATCCCTTTTGCCACAAAGCTCCCTAAGTGATAGTAGTAGCTATTTCTAAATGCCAAGAGCTGATCAACAGACATGAAGATATTGAAGGAGAATAGCAGAATATCAAGAATCCAGGCTTGGTACCCATCCAAGAGAATACTTTTGAACCTAGTAACAAATGATCTTAAGTTTGGAGGAGGCAAGTGCAACCTTATGATGTTCAGACGGGCCCAGGCTTTATTATCAAAAATATCATCAATTTGAGGATGCCCACTAAGCATTCCTGTTAAGACATTCAATAAATCTGTAATCAACAAAGTCATTAGACGAGAGATTGGCATGATTAGCTTTGTAAAAATAGGAGCTACCAATAAAATGACCAAAAGCAAGCCACTCTTTATCATAATCATCTTTCTTTTTGGACCTATGGGACATGGCAACAATAGACAACTCATCAAGAAAAGCAATCTTAAATTTATAATTCCCACACTTCTTTTCCCAATTGAGATTGCATTTCTGTATTTCCAGCTACACCACATGGCAATTTGCTTCAATGAGTTGACAAAAATATTTGTACCCGCCAGAAATTGAGAGATGGAATTCTGAAATGATATTCTGTATCCAGCACTATTGGAAATATTAAATAACCAATCCCAAAAAGTAACAACGCTGGAGCAAGAGAAAATATGACAGATTCAGAAACCCCTTTACACATATGACAGGCCACATCAAAGGATGGGTTGTTACTATGCACCCTCTTTTTAATATAACATTTGGAGGGGATAACAAGATGGAGAGAGAGCCAAGCCATTAGCTGTATTTTTGGTTGGCAATAGGTCTTCCAGGGCAAAAGTATGCTGGTGGGGTACGCTTAAACGCGACCCAGCACTTACATTCAGCACCTTGCACCTACTATTCTACTCTATTATTCCACTTATTGTTCATTAGAGATGTTACATGTTTCTAATGACTACCTGATTACCATGTGCTAGTACTAGGAACACTCTAAACAGGCTGCCATATGAGGTGCTATATGAGTGCTGTCAGCATGGGTCCGGACGCCTGCTTTTGTACCCCACCAGCATACTTTTTCCCTCCAGTAGTTTCTGAGCATGTTGATAAACACATTAGGAGCTATATTCCACCTAAGAGGAAGTCTGTCTGATTTAGAATTAGAAATCAGTCTATAAACTTTAGACACCTTGTATTCTCTGGATTTTTCCAACACCCAATTGAAACCATCTGCATGACACATGAATTAATGCCACTGAGACAGGATAGCAGGTGCTTCAGGACCCTCATCTCCTCCCAGGATCTCCATCTGTTTCTATTCTAGAGGTCAGAGAGAATTGAGACCCCATCATTCTCCCATTTTTTATAAGTCTTTGGGTGCTCTTCAGCTAGACAAGAAAAAGCATTCTTAGCCAGTAGAGGGGACCAAAAGATGGAAAAGTTACCACATTCAACAGACATAGGGGCATGATCAAAGATCTCAGACACCTCATTCCAAGCGATAAAAAGTTTCCTCATGAGATTAGAGGTGTTATTTCCAACTTTAAAGGGTTGGAAGAAAGAATCATGAGCAAAATATTGACAATTGGATTTATTAAAAGGCTTAGATTTTTTCAACCAGAATCTGATGAACTCCATGGCAGGAGAATTGTGACCATGAATAATTTCCAAATAAACTTAGCTCCCAAAGCTTGAGCTTGTTTAAAAAGACATTTACATCCCAAACCACCTAAATCTCTGTCATGAGCTAGCTCTTTCCACTGAAGACAATGCAGGCCACTCCAGATGAAATCTCTAACACACTTTTCAATGAGATTATAAGATCTTTTATCAGCTATAAGGATAGAAGAGAAGTAGATGTGGAACTGGCTAGAACTGTATTGGCCACAATTATTCTTCTAGCTCTAGAAAGATTCTTGCTGATACCACTAACCTTCTTCTTAATCCTATTGATAATTCCATCCCAAGCACCTTTAATGTTACTGTTGATTAAAATAGGAAAGCCCAACAACGTGATGCACTCCTTAGACTGCACGATCTTAATCCCTCTAGTATTAATAGCAGCAATTAGAGTCTTCCCAAATGATAGAACACTTGTGAATATTAAGGAAGGCACCTGAGGCAATTCCAAACAGATTAATGCAATCAAAGAAATTATCCATGACATTGTTATCAGCTTTAAGAACTCAAGCATCTGCAGATTAGTTATAAGTTTTGCAGACTGAATGCAGAAGATCAACCTTGCTAGGATCTCAGCAACAGTGAGGAAAAGATAAGGTGCCAAAGGGCAACCTTGTCTAACACCTTCGTATATAGGGAAGAAATCAGTAGGGTAGCCATTAATAGTGAGGGCCGAATAAGCATTGGCATTCAATCCCATAATCCTTTGGATGAGGAGAGGGTGATCCCTATACAATCCATGGCATGTTTCGGAAAATTCCAGTTAATACTTTCATATACTTTTTTGAAATATCATGCCAACATGGACTCCAGCAATTCAAAGTTCTTTTTTAGAGTTGCAAAAAATAGAGTGATCAAAAATAATATCTCTTCAGTCACTACCGATCAGAATTCAACTATCACATCCCATAGTGACATTTCTTCCTACTTTTATATGAAATACTCTAATATCTTCTCTTGTCCTGATCTCACTAGCTCTCAAACCAATAAGGCTTTGTCATTCTATAATCTCATTGATTCCATAAATTTCAACATTCAAGACCTCTTGAATCATGTTGTTGATGACCCCCCCCCCCCCCCCCGAGACTGATTCATGCTACTTTCCTTAGCTTTGCTAAAGGTGCAGCATGGATATTGTTTGAGGATTGGGAGCCAGTCAAACCAAATGTAGTTGAATTATCATGCAACACCAGCTTTTTGTCCGGCATTAGGGTAAGTCCTGGTCTTGATGGCATGCCCCCTGAGTTTTATATTAAGTTCTGGGATATCCTCAAGATTGATACTACTAAAATTATTCATGGTTTTTGGAGAAATAATCATCTGCACCCTGTCATTGCTTCAGGATTGATCACCTTAATTCCAAATGATAATCCAGACAATTTATCTGATTGGAGGCCTATCTCCCTAACCAATACCAGTTATAAAATTTGTGCAAAGATTATTGCCAATAGAGTCAAAGGCTTCCTTCAAAAGAACATAAGTGCCAACCAATCTGCTTTCCTACCAAATAGATTCATCCTTGACAACTACATTGCTGCTATGGAAGGTCTGCACTGGAACAAGGTCTCTAACCAAAATTGTGTTATCTTAAAGCTTGACTTCAGCAAGGCTTTTGACACTGTTAGACGGGACTTCCTTGAATATGCTCTTAAGAAGATTGGTTTCACTGATAATCTTGTTCAATTAATCATTGGCCTAAATCTAAGGTCTTAATCCATTGTTCTTATTGATAGTTCTCTTGGTAAATTCTTTCATCTTGCCAGAGAGGTGAGGCAAGGGTGTCTTTTAGCCCCTTATCTATTCATTATTGTGGCCGAGCTCCTCACCAAAGCTGTGGTTCATCATCAGAAAATTGGTATTGTCTGTCGTTTATCTCTTTCTGATAACGCGACCACATTATGCAGTATGATGATGATCCTTTCAGCTTCCTCCAAAATGATACCAATAATATTGCTTTCTTTTTGGATATTCTTAACTGCTTTAGTGGTGCCTCTGGTATTCATCTCAATCTTAATAAGAGCATCATCATTGGAGATGAGCTACCTCCTGATATCTTAGGCATCAAATGCATCCCTTCCTCTTAGGCCACAAATCTTCTTGGTATGCCTCTTTCTTTAGACTGCAATTTGAAAGGACTTTGGTCCCCTATTATCTCGAGAATCAAGAGAAAGCTCAACAACTACAGAAGATGCCTCTCTTTAGCTGATAGATTTATCATTGCTAACTCTGTCATTGCCAGTTCTCATGTTTACTTCTCCTCTGCTCTGCTTGCTCCCAAATGTATCTATAATCAGCTGGAAAGAATCATAAGGAACTTCATCTGGGATAAGAATCACATGGTCAATTGGCAAACTGTCTCTAGGCCTAAGGGACAAGGTGGTTTAGCCTGTAAAAACCAATTTCTGCAGGGTTGTGCTCTTGCTGGCAAGTATGTTTGGAAATCTCTTCATGGCCACAATAATCCTGCTTCTATCTTCATCAACTACTGTATTGAGAAAAGTCATATTAATATGTGATATTTGGTAGAAGTTTTCAGCTTTTAAAAACGTTTTGAAGATAACAGAATTTCAAGGTCCTGCATTTTTTCCGAAAATCCAAGTCTTTCAAGCACATTGAATATGTAGTCTCACAAGGTTGCAATACATTCCAATAGCCTTAGGATAGTTTGTTGTCTTGGAGTACATGCGCACTTTGGCTTAGTATAGTGATCGTCAATCACAGTAGCTGGAGCAAAACATGAACAGAAAAGGGGATACCTTCACGACCCAATTTCTGTCACCAGAAGATTTTGCAACTTAGATCACGCTCCACAGCTAATATCATAGGTACAACTAACATGAAGGAGAGGGCCATGTTATGAATGTTAGATAATAGAGGACGAACACAATTTGCCAACCACATTGTTCATCTAAATGTCTATGAGGATGATGGATCGACTTAAACAAAGGAAATTAAAATCACCAAATTTAACCGCTGAAACGAACTAGCATTCATGAGTCTATTAACAGCCTACTTTGAAAGCTAATCCAGCACTCATGACAAGAGCACAACATTTGAATGATGTAACCTCCTCATGACTCATACCTGCAAGAAGGTCATGAAAGAGAAAATGAGACATTACTGAGTTGATTAGCGGTAAATCAACTCGCTTTTAGATTCATCCAATGCATCACCTGAAGGTCTTGGTCAATGAACTTTGTTGCAGTAATTTCGTGTAAAATATCTTATATGAGTTAATATACTCAATGGACTACTATCATGGATTTTTGAGCCATACAAAATGCAATATTTGCTTTCATGTGAATAACTTGCTGAACTATAAAACACAGTGGCTGAAAATCAAGAATTGTGTTTGTGTATGAAACCTGAGCATCAATCTATTCAGAGTATATCAAGTTCTGATTGCACCACAATCATCTTAGTCGATATTCTAGAATAGTGATCTTAACCATTCTCCATGTCATTCACCACAAAAGAGTTTTCCATATGATCTTGATTCCTGACAAAACATTCAATAAAGAGTAACAATGTTTTCATGTGGCATCATAAGAGTATGCATCTTTACCTATAACAATCCATGTGGTAAACTTCTGAAGAGGATGTTACTTACAGAATAGCACATCTGGCAATATATGACAGTTTTGACAGTTTGCTATAGTTAGTTTCGACTTGAAGCTTATGATCATTTCCATTTTAAAATGCAATAGGATGCTTCTGGCATGATAACACCGAGCATGTCCATGTAGGCCATAGTACATCTTATTTCTTAGCTTCCACTGGATATACTATAGGTGAAGATTAAGGCATATGTTGATTGACTTACTTAGCAGTAGGGATGCCAATTTAAGTGTTTTGGTATTCAGAAATAAAAGTGAAGAAAGTATCATTTCTAGATAATTAAACTTGGAGAGAATAGAGGACTAGCTGTACTAGTTGTCGTCTTTTTGCTGCCAGAATAAGCAACGCAAGGCAAAATATTTGTGTGAAGGCTGGTCAGCAACCAAGGGTCTGCTCCCCAAGCACCTTAATGATAAACGTCTCTCTGTCAAAACAAGAAAGCAACTTGGTCCATTTCTATAATAGAAAAATAGCAAATAGAACATTATAGAGACAGCCAGAGCTGCAATAGGAATCAAAAATTATAGAATGGTATTGCATCTGCAACTAAGCCCACAGAAGAGCAGACACCATGTGGTCACATCCCTCTCTAGCATTCATATAATTACTACATGGGAAAAAGGGGACTGCATTAGCCCATCTTATATACTGCAAAATAAGAAAAGCTATTTGCAGATTAACAAAGTACCAAGAACTAACCAATTAACTAATAACAAATGTCTGATAGATGCAATGTTACTTTGAAATATCCTTCCCAATAAATATCCAAGCTATACTCTTCTTTGGTGATATTAATGTCAACTACTGAACCTGAGCTCCATAGTTGCATTCACTAGTTCATACCAAAATGTCCTATAACTGTTTACAAAGAACAATGTGTACCCGTGCAAAACCCTAGAAAATGATACAAATTTGTGATATACTACGTGAAAAACGAGTATATACTGCATCTCCTTAAAAGAACCAGATTATAAAATGATACAAATTTGCGATATACTACGTGAACAACAAGGAGTGTATACTGCAGCAGGACTCTTCTCCTTAAGAGAACTAAGTTTCAATGGGGAGGTTGTGTAGAAATCTAACATTTTGGAGTTCATGAATAACTATGAGTTTGTGTAGGCACTTACCTTGTGAAGATTCTAATTTTCCACAGTTATGCAGCCAAGATGCAAAGTCCTTTGGTGCATGAAATGGTTCCTTCCTCCAGAGGATGGACAGAGAGTGCTTATGAATTCCTTCAGCATAATAACACATCTCTAGCTTCTTGGGAGCACATTCCTAGCCCATCACCAAGGATGCTCATATAAACCAGAGAACCACTTTGGTAAGTAAAATCAGAGCATCGCAAAAAAGGGACTGCACAGGCTATTTAGGTTCCAAAATTTCCAATATCAAGGTAGGTTTCTTCTGCATTGCCAATAACCCCAAAGCTCTTTGATGGAGAACTTAAACCATACCTGATCCAGCATCCTATGGGTCTTCGAGAATAAGCATAATTTGGGCCCGAAAGCTGAGGACACATTTCCCTGATTCTGCATGAATAAGACTGCACATGCTTACTCCTTCGTTCGAAAATATCAACGCACCTGGCTCGCTCGCTTGCGATTTTTGTGAATTGGGGTTAGGATCGAATGACGTAAGCATGAATTTTTGGGCAATTTCTAATTTTCTCAGCCATTAGAAGATCGGATGGAAGGTATCACTTTCGGCTGATATGTCTCGACACGTGGATAGGCTAGAATTCAAGCGTTCAGGTGACCTCGGGTTAGGCAACCCTGTTAAACAACAGTATCAGCAAAGGCTCGCCCCTAGGTGAGCAAATTTTCAGCTGTTTTATATAGAGCTAAAAGCTCATTTCTAGATTTCAAATATTCACAAAGATATGATCCAAGCTTCAGCGGAGATAGGTCTAACACACAAAAGCGAAAAAGAACCACATGTGATCTGGTGATCTTCTCTGATATGATCAAAGGCTGAACACCTCAGTAATGCATGATCCTCATCCTCCACTTGTGCTTCAAGGCAACATGAGAAAAAATGCAGCTCTCTTGCCACCCCTTGTTCCGTCCTTTTTCAATTTCAAGGCAATGCGAACTAAGTCTCAATCTAGCAATGAGTTGTCGCTTTTTGCAACTAAGCTCCACCCTTTAATATGCCTGCTCTTTATAAGCTACCATAGCATTGACTTATTGTCAATACAAATTTCTCTTTACCCCAAGATCATCATTTGGCCACAGCTTTTGTAAAGCTTGTTCCTTTACCAATGCATGCAATCCAACATCTGTATCTGGGAGCCTACTCTACAAGGTGTCTATACCATCCAACATGCCCCTGTGTTTGAGACTCTTGCAAAGCTTGTTTGGGTCCTTTTATCGTCCATGCTTTGTATCCCTTGATAATAGGTGAGAGTCTGAAACAAGGCTTCTACCTCCAATGGATATAATCCTGCCTCTGCTAATAACAGCTCATAGGGAGTTTGACTTTTTACCCCTAACTCTTTTGCACCTGTTCAATTTCTCTCCATTTTACCCTGGCCAAATCCGGCCCGTAAACTGGTTGGACAACCATAAAGCACTACTATTTGCACCATCACTTTAAACATAAGCTTTCGAAGAGACCAGCACCAAATATGGCGTTGTCGCCACAGACTAAAATAATAATACAAGACCCGAAGACCTCCAGCTATCCGTTTTTCTACTCCCACTTACCACCTATAGCATTTGTAAAATCAATTCCTAAATATTAATATTGTTTAACCTGTTCCAAAATTTCACCATCAAAATGCATTGCCATTGTGTCTCGAGATCAAATAACCATCACTTTTGTCTTGCTTTTATTCACTTTCATACTAGTGTTACTACAAATCTGTTCAAGCACATGTAGCAGATGCTGCAAACCTGTTTTAATCCTAGAGACAAGTACCACATCATCAGCATAAAGCAAAAGCCTCAAAATATAATCCCCAACCTTCACTCCCACATTTTCTTTTATTAGCCATGCTTCAAGCTCATCAATGAAAAGACCAAAAAATGTGTGGGCGACAGAGGATATCCCTGTTTCACCCCAATATTACTTTCCACCTTCTCTAAACCATCTAGAGGAAATGGTCGTTCTACCAACACTCTCATACAACCGTGCAACTGCCTTGCGTAGTGGGATTGGCACCCCCAAATTCTCCAAGCGTGTCCCCAACTTATACGAGGCACTCTATCAAATGCCCTCGTAAAGTCTGGGAAACAACTTAAGATAGGATTACTGTGAGGCCAAACAAGATTATCATCATTCCACTTTAATGTTTGTTGAAGGATCAAGAAGGATCATCCTTAGATATGCAAGGGACTTCTATGGACTATTGAAATTGCATTAAAAATATTTACTTGCATGCCATATACGATGGACAATAGGAGCCTTGAAATACAACATAACTCCATCTTTATAACTATCATAAGAACATCGAGTATTCATAATATCATAAAGCAATTCATATTGTTTATGCAGTATACCTCCATGGACCACTGAAACTGCATGAAAAAATATTTACTCGCATGCCATAGGCACATGATGCCGAGGCTGAGAGAAAGAAGACAGGTAAGGACAATATTGAGTTTGCACATAATTCTAAACATACATGAAGAAAACCAAATATGTAGGGTATGGGTGCCTTCTACTGTGCCCTAACCCCAAGGTGAGACCAATCCCCCGCCCAGCCGCCATATGACACATCCACCAGTCGTTAACCACGCATCCACTGAACGTCCTTGGGTGGTCTACATTGGAAGTTCGTTGCATCCAATTTCCGTGCGGGGTGACTCCCCCGATCGACAGTTAAAGACCTCTAATGTTAGGCCGGAAGCCTGCTACCGTGCCTCTACAGACCATGCACGCATGTGCAGGAACCCCTAGGCATGTCAATTCGAATATGGAACTCAATGCGGGCTGGATGAATTGGCACCCAAAAACCAGCACTCGATTGGCCAAAGCAATCTTAATGACCCCTGCTCCCGCTATGGCTTCGATGATTCCAGTGCCTTGTTCAAACCACCCTGTTCCAGAAATATTGCTCAGAGGCACTACGGAACACGGTAGCAAACATGGTTGCGACGAGGGCTCGCAGAGAAATCGATGGTGAAGAGGGTAGCGGAGCTCGATCAGCTCGTAAGCGGGTTACTGCACCCAAGAGAAAAGGAAGGCACCAGGTAGTATCGAAACCCTCCCAATGCCAAGGGATACTCTCAAACGTGGTCAATGGACCGAGGAACATATGCTAGACATACTAGAAGATGCTAGTGAATTTGGTATTTCAATTAGAGAAGCCTCTAGGCATTTTGGTATACCCCAGTCTACCATACGTGACTGGTTGTATGGTTGGATCACCTACAAACAAACCAATCATCCCCAGATTCTGTCCACTGTACAAGAGAAAGAGTTGGTCCATTGGGCACTTGGTAGAGCAGAGCAGGGTACGGGAGTAACCTTGACTGATGTCAAGGAGAGGGTTGCAGAGATGGCCTAAGATGGGGGGGTTCTGCACTGCAAGGTATTCCTGGCAGTAAGTGGTGGAGGCTCGCATCCTCAGATTGCCCTGAGGAGTGCAGAGACATTAGTTGTTGCAAGGGCATGTGCCATGAATCAACAAAACTTAGATGGTTTCTATTATGGCCTTAGCAAAATATATGCTGAGTTCAATTTCCCACCCGCTAGGATCTGGAATGCAGATGAGATATGAATTTAGAATGGTACAGTGAAGGGTATGAAGATCATAGGAAAAAAGGGGGCAAATAGGGTAAGTGAGGTTGTTATGAACAATAGAGAGTGGGTAACTATCCTGCATGTGTGAATGCTGAGATCCCTAACATGTACATTTTTAAAAGAACCCGCATGAAGCAAGACAACATAGCAAGGTGTGAGGAGGGCGCAATTCAGGCTGTGGAAACATCAGCCTGGATGACATCTGTTCAAGTCATGGCTTGATCATTTTGCAGCAAGGGTGTCTGGTGGTGTGTCCCCACAAGAACCACACCTTGTAATTCTGGATGGGTATGGCAGTCATGTAGAACTGGAGGTGATTTTGGAAGTAAAAGAGAAGGGTATTCACTTTGCACTGTTACCTGCACATACCTCACGTAGGCTACAACCTTTGGATATGTCTTGTTTTGCACCATCCAAGGCACAATTCAAGAGGAATAGGTCTGCATACATGGTTGCCAAGAACATGTATGAACCAAAGAGAGAGGACATAGCAGAACTGATATCAAGGTCTATTGATGCTGCTCTTACACCTAAGAACATCAAGGCTGGTTTCAAGGCAATAGGGACCTGGCCTCTTAACTCAGAGAAGGTGAGGCCAGGTCAAGAACCTACCATGTTTGGGAGAGTCCCTACAGAGAGGATAGAGGAGGAGGTTGAAGGTGATGAGGGTCCAATGAAGATGATGGGGATTGGGCTGGGTTCAACATGGATGATGTGCAGCAACTATGAGAACAAATGCCAGGCCCTTATGTAGGTATTATGCAGCAACTAGTGGGGCAAGTTGAGAAACACACAGTTCAAAATGAGGTCGAGGACATAGAAGCACATGCTGGCCTAAGTCCTCATGTGGGCAGCATACTACCACTGGGGCCGGTGACATAGAAGCACATGCTGGCCCTGGCACCAATGAAGGATGCACACAGGTTGGAGTCACTCATGATTTTGGGCGTGTACAAGCTCATGCCAGTAGTTCAGCCTTGGCAAGTGTGAGGCCATCACAAGTATGTGTGAGGCAATCATAAGGATTTAGGCAAAGGAAGAAGGGTGTTGCTCCTAACCTGGGAGGAAGAGTGCACGTCTTCAGTGATGGATTATGCCAAGCACTAGCAGCCGAAAAAGCAAGGAGGGTTGAGGTTGGCAGGTTAGGGATGAGCAGCTCGAGGAAAGCTGAGGTTGTAAGAAGGAGAGCTGAGAGAGAGGAAGCCGTTAGGAGAGCACATGTGAATACGGAAGAAAGGGAGAATAAGAAGAGGGCAGAGGCTGTGTTCGAGGCCAGTAGTGCCAGGCTAAGAGATTTTAAGTATCCAAGGGGTCTGTCAAGGGTTGCAACAATTTTTGATTATCAGAGGCCCATGATTGATGAAGTGAAGGCAAGGAGGTTGCTGGCCAGGAACATACTGAGGTTGAAGGATGGACTGAGACCCATTAGAGGATCAATTACAGTTGACCTCGCAACTGATGCAGTAGTGCTGCAACCTGCTAGTCCAACTGTCAACACACCAACACATGGGCACTCACAAGGCACTTGAGATGAGGACACGATAGAGGTTATGTGTAGCCTAGAGGAAATACATATTTGCTCGGGTGATAGGAGGGGGGGGGGGTGGTGGAGATGATAGCATACAGGGGTGCATACCAGTAGTTAGGCCTGTCCCAAACCCAATCAGCACAATTAGATCACCAATGAAGGTTTGGGACTTGCCAAACTCACAAGGTGCACCCAAGGCACCTTCTACCATAGGGCACGCAACTCAATAAGGCTAGACACACAAGTCTGGGTGAATTATGCTGCTGCACACTCTGGACCAGAGCATGACCATGGCAGGGCAGTAGACAAGGCAAGGATCATAAGGGAGATGGTTGAAATAGGAGTGGATCCAGATATCATATCTAGGGCTAGGGGCATGGATGTGGGCTTCACAAGCACATGAAGCTGAGATGGAGCACGGGACACAACCAACTCCCAGGTTCTAGGAGGGGCTCCATCTGAGCACAACATCCACTCTTTCTCATGTAAGCTTATTCTAATTCTAAGGATGCATGCATGATTCTTTCTGGCAAGATCACCAACTATTTGGCTTGCAGATGTCTGAGGATAGCGACGAGACTCAAGACAATTGATGAGCCCATTGTTTGGTTGCATATTTGTGAAGTGTTCATGTATTCAAATTCGTGTAATGCTTGGATATTCAGATTTGTCCAGGTAACCAAGGGTCCGACTGTTCAGGCTGTCTGTATCAGACAATATCAACGATGTTACAACAACATTAATCAATCTTTATCCTATCCATCTAAGACGAGTATTACTTTTCACAACACACCAAACATTATTTAATATAGCCTTTCTGGTGGCAGAATCTTGCCAAACATAACAGGTACACAACAACTAGCGTACATGCAAGCAACATAAGACATTCAGACGAACAGTCTTTGAGTTCATGAGAAATATAAAACATTTAGATGAACAGTCTTTGACATAAAAAGATACACCTGGCATATTCTATTACAAAAAACATAACCCCGGAGGGCAGCTAAGGTTGAACCCATTTGAGGGGCAGGTCACAGTTGAAAGTACACGGGGGCAATGCAGGTCGAATTTCCTCATGAAGAAAAAAAAAAGCGGAGGAGGAGTGTTTAAACGGAGGCAAGGGACTCATGAACCCACGGGGCTTTGGAAGAGGACGCTATCCCCTTTCGTTACCACCATTTGGCAATGGATCAAATCTGCATCACTTCTTGCCCGCTCCACCTGACTACTGATCTTCGGGGACACCTCCACCATGATGGAGGAGGAGATTGTAGCTGTAATCTCCTGTGGGATCACCAAACAGTTCCTAACAGTGAGGCTGTTAATGTGACGACCATACGGATATCGTATAATACGGTCGCCACACGTATAATACGGCCGCCACACGGACCACGCGCATGGG
>JAANSK020265273.1:0-12025 GCA_011763485.2 Isoetes engelmannii
CATTGTATTCCTGATTCTTCATTCTATATCAGATTCTTTGCCGATTTTGGCATATTTCTTGTATTTTCCTTGCGTATTCTCTATGTATTTTTCTCGTTCTTCGCGTAGGTTCATGACAGCTTCTGGCCTGTGGCTGCTCTCCTGAGGGGCCTTCATCTGCTCAATCTTCGTGTTGAGCTGGGCCAAGGCGGCCTGCACTTCGTCCTATAGAATAGAATAAAATAGATTTTCTTAACATCCAGGAACACCAGGAGGTCATGGTACCCATACAATGGGCTAGTACAACCCTTACTACTAGGATTAAAAAAACCCTGCCTTGAAAGGAAGTATGTATAATGCCAAGTCATGCACAGATGGTGCTCTGAGAAGTTGTGGGAGCGTGGAATGAAATGCCAAGGTCAAACAACAATTCTTGACCATCTCAAAAGCAGGACATGTCAGAAGAGATATTGAAACTCACAGACTAACCAAATTTAGGGCCACCATGACACAAATCAAATATAAGTAAAGCAAATCTACCAAACATAAACTTTCAGGGATGCCAAGCAGACTTAATACTCAATCAAAGATCTCTATGGGATAGCCAGAACCAGAGCAACCATCTTTACCATAACAGAGCGGCAGTATTGGACTGTGAAACCGGGACCTGTTGCAACTCGTAACTGCAGAAGCCTGCCGCCGAATCATGTCTGCTGTCAAATCATTCCCAAATAACCAAGGCTGTTGAGTTGAAGCTGGGGCTTGTTGCTTGACGCAGTCGCCAATGGTGCCCGCGAGGTGAGGCGATGAGGAGGAGAGCAATATTGGCCACTAGAATTGTATGGTTTTGTGCTGCACTTTCCAGGGCCGCCAGACAAATGGCTTTGAGCAAGCATAGATATTTGGGCTTATCTGGTTATGGTTATGAATGGAGCGTTTTGGATTAATATATGAAGAAGTAAAGGGTGTAATCTCTGGTCCTTTGCACTGCGCCTGGAAGGTGTAATCTCTGGTTCTTTGATTTTTTTCTGGTTCTGTTGCGCCTAGAGGGTGTAATATTTGGTCATTTGATTTTTTCTAATTCTTTGGTTTTGTGGTCGCGGACCTGGTAGACTAAAAAAGGAAAAGTCAAATTTTATTGTTTTGCTTTGTTATGGGAGATGATGTTATTTTGGTTGAGAAAAAAAATAAAAAGTAAAAAAGCAAGGATGACCACCTTGTCGGGCTTATATAGGTGGAATAGTACTGATAATTAATTATCAGTACTCCTCCAGTACTAATAACCAGTTATCAGCCTGCACCAATCGTGATAACCATAAAACAAGAACTCTCTCTTTACACACAAGAGCCGATACGGTAAGATTAATTTCAATGAGCACGAAAAGGAGTACGTTAGGGCGGCATTTATGCCACTTTTTCATGGCTAACTTCTAAAGGTTGAAAAAGTCGCGCATGATACTCTTACCTTGGATTGGGTGATCTCGGAGGTGTGATCCCGAAGGACAGGATCCCCCAAAGGTGTGATCCCCGAGGACGGGATCCCATCTTAACACACACCTCCTCAAGTTTATAGTGATCCAACGATTGAGATCAATCTTGAAAAGTGATTTACTGGAGCCATAACACACTCCTACTCCATAACATCCTAGGGTGTTATGAAATGGACGATTTAGAGCGATTTTAATGGGGATCGAGGGCCCAAAACTGGCCAAAACTCTCGGGGCAGTGTGTTAAGGGCGATAACGCCCTGGCCTTCGGGTGTTACTTCAAAAAAAAAAAAAAATTTCGAGCCATCAAAATGGCGAGGGTGTGCGTACGGTGCATGCCCTTGCCATTTTGATGGCCCTCAATTTTTTTTTTCAGTAACACCCTCGGGCCAGGGCGTTATCTACTCCTTACTGCGCAGTAACGGTGCAGAATTTCGGATCCTTTCGGATTCTAGTGAGCTTTTCTCACCGAATTCACCACGGAATCGAATGGGATCAGTTCGAAGGTGGTCGGAATGCTCTGGATCAGAGGCACATGTAGCACGGAAGGAGGAAGGAAGGGGAGCGCCGCTGCTATGGTCGAGCTCCAATCCAACGAAAAAAAGGCCGAAACTCCGCAGTAAACCTTTAACTACACAGTTAACTATGGGATCCAGAGGAGGGAATCTCCCGTGGGGATCTTGGAGGAGGGGATCCCATTAGGTGATCCCGGAGGGCAGGATCAACCCAAACGGCCAAACCAAGGTAAAGCTATCCTCAGCCAAAGTGGGAAAATGTTGCGCTTTGCATTCTAAATGCTTTCTATTGGATAGAATACGTGTAAGTCCTACGTGGCACAATATGATTTGCTATATGTTTTCTTCGTTACCGACTGCACTGCGTGTTGATACCCTCTCTTTGCTCGAAGCCGCAGCGCCAGGAGTCGCCCTTTAGCATAATTTGAAGTTTTCTGGTATGTACATCTGCATCCATCTTTTCAATCCAGGCCGATTCCATATATCATATACTGGTTATGAAGGCGGTCTTTGAGTATCCCTTAGTTCAGGCATTGTCTAAGTTGAAGCTGACCAGAGCTACCATTGTTACAAATCCGGTCTTATAACAAACAGGAGCACACAAAAACTAGCGTTGTTTTCCCTCCTATAAGACTTTCTGGATGAATTATTGAATTTATCTTCTGAAGACCTATTTCTGTATCATCACTGAAGGTCTGTAAAGATGGTTAAATTAGGCACATATGCAGCTGCAAGTACAGTTGGAGCACTGGGTGTCATTTACCATGCATTTTATAGCAGAGAACAGTTTTATCCAGCTATGCTCTATCTATCCACTTCAAAGATCAGCTTAGTCTTGTTGTTAAACATGGCCATGGTTATCGCTTGTGGTATATGGCGGCTTATCAAGGTTATTTTCCTTGGGTCACTGAGGGAAGCTGAAGTGGAGCGTTTGAATGAGCAGTTGGTGAAGGAAATAATGGAGATATTGTTTGCAATGACAATTTTTAGAGAAGAATTTAACGTTTCATTTGTAAGCCTGGTCTTTGTGCTTTTGTTTACAAAAGCCTTTCATTGGTTGGCACAAAAGAGGGTGGAATATATTGAGATAACCCCATCTGTATCAAGATTGTCTCATGCACGCATTGCCAGCTTTATGGTTTTGCTTCTTGTGATTGATTCTTTGTTCCTGTATTCCTCCGTTAGCTACCTTTTACAGACGAGGAAGGCATCTGTATCACTTTTCTTTGCTTTCGAGTAAGTGGAATTCTATATAATTATGTTCTGTTCACTTCCTATAGCAGTACTAAATCAAGTTGTTGGTGTGGTGATTCCACAGGTATGTGATACTGGCAACATCTGTAGTCTCAATGTTTCTTAAGTATGCACTGTACATGGGTGACATGTGGATGGATGGGCAGTGGGACAACAAGGCCGTATATATCTTTTATCTCGAGCTTGTGCGCGATTTGCTACATCTATCTCTTTACTTATTTTTCTTCCTCACTATATTTGTGTAAGTAAGAATATAGTTTATTTTTTCATGATTTGGCACTATGAGCTTGATTTCAGTAATGGTTTTGTTGGTCAAATTATAAACATTTCTTTTACTTGCAGAAACTATGGTTTGCCTCTACATTTGGTAAGAGAGCTCTATGAAATAGTTCGGAACTTTAAAGCGAGGGTTAGTGACTTTATACGCTATAGAAAGGTGACCTCAAATATGAATGAGCGGTTTCCAGATGCAACAGCAGAGGAGCTCTCCCGGTGCGTAATTTATCAAGTTTGGGGTTTTCTTTTGTTAAAATTCTGCCATGAGCATGTCACTTTTCTATAATCCTCAAAAATACTTGTCAGAAGCCTTTAGTACCAGATTGTGATTAAGAGCTTGACCATGCATTCAAGAATTTTTTGCAATCTATCCCAGCAATAATGCTTCAAAATAGATTAAAAGGCGCCTGACAATAACGTGGTGACAAATGGGAAGTGCTTCACCGTGATGGTTGAGGGTAATTCAGGCCGTGATGGTTGAGGGTAATTCAGGCTTTGAAGCTCTTATATTTTGATATACCTTGTGATTGTTCTTGTGGTGCAGTAGTGATGCCACTTGCATTATCTGTCGAGAAGAAATGGTTGCTGCTAAGAAATTACCTTGCGGCCATCTCTTTCATGTCCATTGCCTGCGTTCATGGTTAGAACGGCAGCAGACCTGTCCAACGTGCAGGTCTTCTGTCATGGTTCCAGAAGGTGGAACAGCAACTCCAGCCACAGACCCTCTGGGCCAAAGGCAACAGCAGGGAATAGCAGCTCAAGGTACCCCCTTCTATTTCTGCTGGTGCATTGCATGGCTTATTAAACCGGCATGTCCTTTTAGGTCAAGGACAACAAAGTTCGGAATCAGGAAGTGGTTTAAGTCAGTCTCCAGCTCCTCAAACTGCATATGATCAGCATCAAGCACGGATACAAGCGGCCATGGCTGCTGCTGCTCAGTATGGATCATCATTTGTCTACCCCTTTACAGGTTCTGGAACAATGAACTGGTAAACCTTTGTTTTTTTTCCCTGGTAAAGTAATATTAGCTTTTCCCACATTTATAACAATACGGTGTATTTTCAGGCTTCCCATGTATGTTCCAGTTATCCCTCATCCAGCTCATCCGTCTATGGCTGCTGCCACATCTAGGCCATCACCATCAAGTACTGGTTCTGATATAGGATGTTCAGAGCAGCTCAATAGTGGCGAATCAAATTCAGGACCACCATTTGTCCCCCTGACAGGAGCTCTATTAGGAAGGGCTATAAATGCACAGCGAGGAGCTATGCATGTAATGCCAACTTCCTCTGCAATTCTATCCAATTTAGGGGGCCATCAGATACCTGTATCTACACATTCAGTCTCCAACCAGGAAGCTGCGTCAATTGATGGAGCTTCTAGCAGTCAACCATCAGATACAAATGCCCAAAGTGCAGCTTCGAGTTTACTAGATTTGCAACATGAATACTTGAAGAATCGAATTGAGGTATGACAAAGTTGACTGGCATATGTTTAAAGCACTTTGGGACTGAAATCACATATGTTTATTTTCACTAGATTTTGCAGCATCAACTCCAGTTAACTCTAGAGCTTCAGCGTCGTCTTTCTTCAAGTGAGGAGCAGCCAGACATGCATGATAGAAAGGGCAAAGCACTTAAGCAGCATGATGGGTCTCAACTTTCAGAAGTAGACAGCTGAAAAAAACAGAATCAGAAACATAGATGCAAAGGGATAGTGTTTGTGTAACCCAAGATGGTGTGAAAGTAAGCAGTGCTTTTTCTTAAGAAGCAGCAAATAAAGGACCAGTCATGAATTTAGATTGTCGCTCAATACATCGTGATTCCTGTAAGATAAGCAATGGCAGCTGTAAGATACAAGCGACCTATTGACAAATGGTTTTTTTGGCTGACTGATTTCTTTCTGGCAGATTATAAGGTTGCTCCCATTCACCCTATCGATAAAAGAGATGTCATAATACATAGAATTCCACATGCTATCAAGCATTCTTTTATTCTTTTAGTTTAAGACTAACACAAATTGAGCCGTCCTAATTCATCGAAGCATGATGCGCTAGTGATATCATTGAACGACTGAATGACTTCAAGACCAAACAAGGGTCCCTTCCAGGTTTCTTCCTTTGGTTGGTCTACATTTGTTTTTTTTAATTACATTTCTTGAACAGAACCTTTGCATGCTACTATAGTTCCATCCGTCAAGTTGTAACCCTTCATTAGGGAGGATGGGTAGAACTTTTGTTGGGACCAAGCCTTTGAATTGAGCCAACAAAGGGAGAGAATTGCAACAAAGTTGAAATACTATGAAATAACAAATTACAATGTGAATCAAGCTATATATCCAAATAAATACTATTGTGTCCATTTTGATGTGTTGTGAAGTAGGTAATAAGAATTATGTACTAGGTAATAGATTATGCCCTGTAAAATTATGAGGTGGCCAACGAGTGGCGGCAGCCACGAGTTGCGATTGAGTGGTTTTACAGGGCATACAACTCCGTTGCCCATCAGTTATCAAGCGTAATGCATAGTTGAGGTGCAATTACGTTGAATTACGTTGAGGTGCAATACATGTAACCTTGGAGTAATTGCACCTCACCATGCATTACGATAGCTCTAGGAGTTGTTCTATTATAATATCAAAGAAATTGCATGTAATGTGGTTGGTCATATAAGTTCTAACTTATATGCGTAAAGCTTTATATGAAGATATGTTATATGAAGATTTGCTATAAAATAGAATAGGATATCAAACTATGGTTTGAACCTACTACTAATTCTTCCTCCAATTAGGAATTGAACTGAATGCATTTTCATCGTCACGGAGACCAATAGGCCTATGGTACCCAATCAAAGAGGACATCAAACTTGTTGGCAGAATTAAAGACCCCTCCCTCGGAAGACTTTATGAGGGAAAAACCGTGGCAGTAATAAGCATTGTACAATAATACATGATGATATATTTAATGCAGTGCCTGCGAACATAGCTGAGTGCGCGTATCCATGATCTCCCAAAGATAAGATCCCAGTAACCCCACTGAAGTCATGTCCATCACCATATGGAGCGGCTGGTTAGGCGACACTAACTCAGCATAGCGTGACCGAATGCTGTCGAATGCTGGACAATGAGGAGTGTGATATTCGTCCTGGATGGCTTCCAATTGGCAACACTGACAAAGCCTGTCCTCACGGCCTCTCGAACCCATCTGTCTGTCTCAATTTGGAAGCGCTGTGCACCTGTGCGATTGAAGCTATCAATCTGCACTTCTGCATGGGCAAATCTGTATGCAGGTAGCATTGTGGACCCCGTATAAGCATAAGATTAATCTGGTGCATGTAGTATACTATCTTGACCTGTTCTATGGCACTAGTATCCCAAAGCTTCCTGAGGAAGAAAGCATCAAGGTACAACCTCAAGTGATGACGATCTTCTGCAATTTGTACTTGTACATACTTGTGCTTCTGCACATTCCATCGGGAGAACCACTGAGCTCTCTTTCCTTCCAACAGGTCTTGAAGCAATGTGCACCCATGTCCATGGTATAAACAAGGTTGGGGAGATGATCATTGTCCATATTGACTACCATCTGAAAGTAGATAATGTGGCGGTCGAGTGTTGCTCTCTGAAGAGGCAAGAAACCTATTTTCTGTAAAAGAATCTGACACGGGACTGTGGATTTTATCCCAAGTGGCCCAGCTAGGAATCTGCATCTGCTCCAAGTAATTCCAGGTGGTAAGGGATATCATGGGGTCCCAAACCTCGACCCCATATAGAAGAATGGGCTCCACCAAGGCCTTGAATAAGCGTGATTGATGGGCCTAGTCGTACACTTTGCCTTGTAAATTGTTGTTCTATTTTGCATACAATGCCTTCCAACCCACTGTCACTCATAATCGGAGTGTCCCAATATTTGGTAGAAGGGAACTCAATTTCCAGATACTTGTGGGTGGATGCCACCTCCACATTTTTATTTCTTTGTTTTGATCTTATCATCATGCCATGATTTTCTCAACTTGTTTCCAGCAAGGACTCGTAGGCATGCATCTCTGTGAATTTTGTCCATTTGTTGAAGTTGATATACTATTTCTTGCAAAGCAGCATGTGGATCATGTTGAAATCGAAGAGTGGAATATTTTTTTCAAAAGGCATCAAATTTTCAGGCGAGTAGCCTACTAGCGATTCATAGAAAGAATTTAGTAAGCCCTATAAAATAGTAACTTGCGAATATTCACCACTAAAATGATCATTGTCTTCATTGCTTGAGGGTCTTTTATTGATGTTATATTTACTCAGATTGATAAGTTTGACCATTGGATTATTGTTAAATGGTAAGATAAGGGTTAGGAATGGGAAATTGTATATGTTTATGCTCATAATTAATTAGGTCAAAGTGGTTCTCTATGGGCTTCTTTGAGGAGTAAGGTTCTTAACTTGGAAGTAATGTTGTTTGGTTTATAGTTGGTGATTTTAATATGGTGGAAGCAGAAGCTGATAGGTATGGTAGGGGATGATAAGTAATCCAAGGATTTGAGAGGGAACAGTGGCGACATTTCTTGCTGGACTGTGGATGGGCGAAAATTGATGGGGACCAGTCATACATATGGTATGATGGTATGATGGATGGATGGATGGGTTATGATAGAGGCGATGCTCGTCATGATCGTGGCTATTATAACGTTATTGCTGCTGGTTTGGTACTCCCTTTTCACATGACTAATCTTTTGGATAGCTCCATTTCAGATCACAACCCACAATGGTTTTCTTCTTTGCTGCCAAATAATAGGAGGCCTACTAAAGTATTTTTTAAGCTCAATACTAGTTACTTGAAGAATGAAGAGTTTAAAACGGGTTGTAAAGATATGTTCTCTCCATTCAGGGGGATGTCAGGGGTCACATAGTCTGTATAGAGTGTCTATATAGCTTCTACTGTTCTTGCTTCCCAATCAAAGTCCTAGGAGTTTGTGGGTGTTATCAGAGACTTTATTTGGGGTGGAAATGAAGCAGGGGTTGTAGTAAAGGTTGCATGGTCTAAGTGATAAAATTTAAGTCAGCTGGAGATTTGGGTATGACAGGTTTTCATTTGCGGAGTAAGATCATGATCCCAAAATTCAATTGGAGGCTTCTCATGGGCAAGGATGATTCTTCTGGGTTACGACTTATTGCACAGGCTCTTACCGACTATATCCCTTTTGGTAAAGTCACACTTAAACACGTTCTACCATGGGCCCTATTCTTTGAGTTGTGGTCTTATCATAATACTTCTCCATTTTTAAAGGGATTGTTAGATTCCTGGCACATAGTCAAAACGTTATTTTACATAAGTCCAACAACTTGTGCTCAGTTGAATGCACCTTGTTGGTAGTTCCCCTTAGCAGACAATGCACCACTTTGTTTTACAATGCACCCATTGACTCAAAGACGTTGAAAAATGGCTGGAATATTAGTCATGCCAATTGCTGATATGGGAGGTCTATTGGGGCGATGGGATAGAGCTCTTTTGCAAAAAGTTATTGACTATCTACAGCCTATTCTGCAATACCAAGAAGATATTTTGGTATGGGTTTGTCATGAGAAGATTATAGAGTGCAAACTTGTGAACTCTATGTGTAAGTTGTTGCTTTGATACTGATATTCTTCCCCCTTGTAATGAGTGGCCCCTTCAACTCCTTCCTCTTCAATGGCAACAGATGTGGTCTTGGGCTTAGAATACTAGATCAATGTCCAATATGCAAGCATGGATCTGAGACCATTGACCAGTGCTTTTTCATGTGTGACCACCTTAGATTTGTATGGGATTGGTTATTCTCCCCCTTTTCAGGTTCCAGTAACAAGTCAACAAGTGCTTTTGGCAATTTACCCAAGTACCTGGACGAAGTCGCAAAACCAAGCTTTTTATCTGGCAGCAGGATGGTTGCTTTGGGCTATCTGGAAAAGATGAAGACTGGTAATCTTCAAAGGTTTGAATGTGTCAGATAACCTTGTTATCCAAGAAGCTCAATGTCACATTGTTAAATCGTACCATTGTTCTTCATTTGCCTCCCATTTACAAGAGGTTGGGATTTTATTTCTGTCTTTGCATTTATATTTGTATTTGACCCTTTGATTAAAAAAGTATAACGTCCTTCAACAAATAATAATAATAATTGGCTTAGAGAATAGATAAGAATTCATGATTCAATAGTAAAAAACTGTGATGCCACTGTGACAGTCTTCCATGACCTCTTGTCACATTTTTGTTCATTACTCCCTCATACAGATGAACTACAGAAAGTGCCACCTCAATTCGGCAATTAGACTCCGAGATGGGTCTAGGGAGTAAAAATCACCTCAATCGGAGCTCTAGTTGCAGAGATATCTCCAACTGAAGTTTAGCTTCTATTTATAGATGTCTCCGCGACTTTAGCCTTTTTTAGCGGGCACTTGCCTTTTATACTAAAATAGCTCCTTGCCTTTAATTAGAATACTTGGTTTATCATAGAGAATATTATCTAAACCACTTTCTTCGAGCTCGACCCCAATGCCATCCCAATCGTAGTGCCTCGACCCCTTTCATAAATATTACAATGATTGTAATGTCAAACGTCTCCTTGAGGAATATTAATATCGCTTGTCCTTGCGGTATCTTTGATTTGATGATTTGCAATGGCCTGGCATAGTGGCCCTCCTCTCGCAAATGCACATGCAGATAGGAACAGGGCGAGTATCTAGTATGGTGGACTATCTGTTAGTAGCTAAGCAAGATATGCATCTCATCAATCACTTCCAAGTAGACACATGCAGTAGATGAAGAGGCCGACTCAAATCACACTCCACTCTACTTGAAACTGGCTTGGCAAGCTGTTAAAACCCCCTCTATGGCAGCTCCTCGCACACCTCAGTTGCGGTTGGAGTATGAGCATGCAGAGGAATACGTCGAGATACTCACATACGACTTGGCAGGAATTTTACAGACCCCCATGCTAGAACAACAGACGGGTCAGCTGATTGAGCTACTTGGCACTGCAGCAGAATAGTGTTTTGGGAGAACTCGCACAGGAAAAATCTCAGAGATCACAACCTCTCCATGTAACCGATGGTTTGATGCTGAGTGTAAGGAACACAAACGCAGACTCCACCAAGTGATAGACCCAGCTATGCGCCCACACGCCACTGCACACTATCGCACTTTATTGAAGGGATTGAAAGCCTAGTACATCGCCAAGCATCAAAGGGAAATGTTTTACTTGTTGGACATTCATCCCAGAACTTTTTGGCACTGTGTGCTTCTGAAGCCAGTCCAGCTTGCAGGGAACATCACTTCTGGGCGGTGGGAGCAACACTTGAAGCAGCTCTATGATCCGCCAAGACACAAACAACCATACCCCAGCAGAACGACTCGATGCTAGAAATCACAGAGGATGATGTCATCCAGGGACTACAACGACTGAGAAATGGGAAAGTAGCAAACCTGGATGATATGCGGGCAGAGTTGCTCAAGTGAGCAAGGCAGCCTATAGTACTGGTTCTAAGTTCCCTGTTCAACATGGCACTATAGAAGGTTTCCCCTGGCAATGGACCACAAACAGAATTGTTCCCATTTACAAAGCAGGATATCCACACTGTCCAGCCAATTATCGGACAATCATGGTCAGTTCAGTGTTTGCAAAACTACTAGCTGGCATTCTTGAGCAGCAATTGACCAGATGAGCAGAGGCAGCATATGCACGAGCCCTCACACAAATAGAGTGCTATGGTACCATCATTCTAGGGAAAGGGACGCTATTTTTGGCGTGAGGCCTTCCTTGGCCCGTTGCTGCCATAAAGGCTTTGTGGCTTTCTGCCTTTCTCATCGGCGTTTCCTCTGAGCTGAATAGTTGTTGCATGGAGTTTTCTTCCTCCTCATCGATTCTCAGATGCAGTCTCACATTCGAGTTCTGCTCTTCCTGATCATTCTAGGCGATTAATTGGAATTATGCTCTTCCTGATCATTCTAGGCGATGGATTGGGCTCGGGGGATGCTTGTGCTCTGTGGGTCGATGGTGCCTCTCTGAGATCCGATCCCATAGATGAATTTGTATCTCTGGATTTTCTTCCTTCTGCAATCTGCTTTCCAGACCTAGCAATCACTTCTGCCTCTTTTTACTTAGCTTTTTGATAAATCATCTTGTTTTCCTGGCAGATCGACTTCAGGCAAACGCTGATGATCAATTCGCATCTGCATTTTGCTGCCCAGCCCTCTGTCAAATCGATTCTCTTCCTTCTTCTTTGCTCCTGGCAAATCATCTGGTCGCCTTCTTCGGCTCTGGACATGGTGCTGGGAAGCCCCAATCATGGCTGTTGCATCATCCTTCGCCCTGCATCACTGCTCTGAATAGATCGGGACTGGGATCGCCCCTGGAAATCACCCGCAGGAAAAGTCCTACGGGCTTGTGGATTCGTTGGGATTTGCCAGGGGATCAGTGAAAGATATGTGTGTCAGGCCTTCTACTATCCTCATGACATCTAAATCGCTCCTCTTCACAGATTGAATCTCTTCTT
>JAANSK020265284.1:0-12024 GCA_011763485.2 Isoetes engelmannii
GACAGGAGCTGCTGTTTGGCGCAATAGTCCTCACAGAGTTCTGCCTCTCAGCAGTTCCCGAACCCAGACCCCAAACAGCAAGACCATTACTGCCACGGTTTTTTCCCCAGAGGGGTTTTTTCACCGGGGCCGTAATGTGCTTGCTATTTCTCTTTGTATAGGTTCCATAGGCCAATTGGCCTCCGTGGACGCTAAAAATGCTATTATATTCTATTCTATTTATCATCATAATGTCATAATTGAACCTGCCAGTTTATAAAATGAGCAGTAGAAAAAGGCCTGATCCAGCATTTGCAGGAAGTGTTAATATGTTCCTACTAAAATGCTTATGCAAACTTATGGAGATTGAATGCCGAAGTCTAGTTGTGAATGAAATGGCAAGATAAAATGTCAATGATGCAAAGATGGGAAGCATATTTTAACAAGTAAAACTGTTGTATGTCATGCTGGATTGTGCGTAGTGAACTTGGAACAACGAAAAATAGAGAATTATTTATGGATTCTGAGTTTCCAGCATGTGTTTATGTTAACAGATCACTAGGCATCAACTAAGTTCTTATGTGAAACATGCCGATTGTTGAAGTTGTGCAAATAGCTGCAGCCACAACCCTTGCTATCTGTAGATGCGCAGATAGCAGGCACAAACAAGAATCACAGGCTCTGAAATTAACACAAACAAGAAATTTTGAGGGTCCCTTGATGTCACAAGCAAGCATGTTGGATTACAACAGAATGTTGGATTATGCATGTGTACACAGATGTTGTAGCTGCATTTCATCTGCCATACTATGCAAGAAGTGATGCGTTAACTTATATACACAATGTGTTTGGGATATGCAAAACAAGAAGAAAACTCGAGAAACAAATATGAAGGTAGATAATGCTCTCATTGATACACCAAAATGTGCTACAAAATGGACTCGCGCAAGGCTGAGATCTGAAACAAGGAAGCGGAAAAACTTCGACACACTTGTCTAAACTCCTAGTCTAGAACATATGATATATATAGTACAATGGCCTCATGCCCGTAATGACGATCAGCTAACTGATCTGTGATCTGCGCTGACAAAATATGATCACCTCCATAACTGACGGAGGTGGAGCATTAATGGCCGGGGATCTCGGACGTGGTGTGGCGCGCTCACCATCTGGACTTCTTGGACTTGGCCGGGGCCGAGCCCGTGGGCGTGTCTTCAACATCCTTGGTTGACCTCTTTCGTGCATCTTGGTTCCTGGTCTCCATGGCAGTGGGCATGGACGTACCTGCACCTTTGTCTCTACTAGGCTCCTCGTACAATAAGTATAGTCCTGTGCTTGGAGCCACAGGACTAACACCCCCCCCCCTCCCCCAAAAACAAAAAACACTTAAGCTCCTTGCAAAACGGGGGCACTTCTTCTTTCGGCGGAAAGCCGGGTTCTTCTAGTGCAGTGCTGTGAGGGTGACTATGGCCAGGGTACTGATGGGCCTTGTGACCTTTGGCCGCAATAGCTTTGGGGATGCACAATCCAAGGTCCTTCTCAACATTGTGCAAAAATTGCGTAGTGACCATTTCTGAATAGCCCAGATGGGTGAGCGGCTGAACATACGAGCATTCAAACATGAGTACAAGATCCAAGTCAAAAGCAAAGGCATCTGCATTGGGATTGCAGTGGGCGATCTTCCTCTTGCGTGCCATGGCACTATTAAGAAGGTCCCAAAGGACGCAACAAAATCCTGCTTGTCGGTGGACCGTGGGGTCCGGACTGTGGCAGGCACGTTCAATGAACAGCTCCAACCCCCAAATAGCATTCTCCGGGGTATCCCATCTATGTGCATTTGGCATATAGAGCCAATTATTGGTGGTGTCCAAGCTAGCATCCTTCTCTCATTTTAACGACAAACAAAACGGGGATCCCACCGGATGTCTGTGCTAACAGTCGTGGGTGTTTTGGCAGCATGATGATCCATGGTTTGGGTCCAAAACTGTTTACGCCAGTCTATGTAAATGCACAGTCTGAGAGACGGTGCTCCAAGTTCCTCAAAGGGATCACTGGCCACGTGCATGGGATTGACCCAAGCTTTCTTGGACGAATCCTCATAAATGCTCAGAACTGCGAGATCCATTTGCTGGCATAAGGTCTTATATGATGTGAGGGGCATCGACCCTTGAATAGGCGACGGTTCCCAGTCCGTGGGATGAGCCTTCTGCTCCAAAAAGGAATGTAAAATGCGAAGCATGCCTGCATATTGAAGATATAATTTGGCAAAGCCAAGTCGAGCAGGATCATTCATAAATTCTGCCCCACGTTGCACTACTTCAGGAAGCCAAAGTGTAAGATAACCTGCTAACTCAGGCATATAGTGGGCTTGAAAGGCAGCTACACTGGCTTCATCGTTGAAGAATATATTCTGTGATTGCAGATTGACCGGTTCAACAACCTGCCTAAGGTCATACGTGTCAGTGGCTTGAAATTCTCCATGCAAATGCCTAAGATAGAAATCGTGGAGGACATAGGCCATTGGGGCAACAGCCCGGAATGCAAAGTAGTCAGCATCTTCAAGCACTAGATGCCGAAAAAGAATCAAGGCCGAAAAAACGCCTTTTTCCTGTGCTGTCAAATCGGGCCAAAGCATCAAAATGTTTTTTTTTTTTTTTTTTTTTTGAAGGCAAGAATGATCTGTATTGTATTCACAAAATTGAAATGTTTATACACATACAATCGAGTCCAGAACTACTATCACTTCTCCAATCCATGAATAGCAGTCCAGACTCTAGGCCTAGTACTCTTAGAGCCACTCTCGACTTCTCCATAGGATACTACAGGAGAGAAGGTCTAATTTCCTAGACCAGATGCTGGTATTTGCTACCGGTTGTCCCAAGAACTAGCGCCATACAAATTTCATGAAGGTATCATTGACACCTCCTAGATGAGTGATCTTCATGGAGGATGAATAACCCGCAACCTCCAGGGAACTCAAATTATAACCAGGGTTGCCCTTAAGGACATATTTGCATAGGCATAATTTAGAAGGTAAGGCGAATCATAGACTTCCTATATGAGTTATGTTGGCGATTATTTTTTTTCGACTTGAGCTATTTTATAGAATCTCAGGCGATCTTGCCAAGGTTATTATAGTAATTGAAAATAACCAACTAGATTCAACTTACATACAACTTAAAAGGATTTGATATCCTAAAGAGACCTATCATATTTAACTAAAATTGAGCAGTTGTCGACAAATTTTTGAGTAGTTTGCTATTGGCCACTAGAACTAGCAAAGAAATACTTGATCTACAAGGGTGATAAGGGGCTAATCTATGATCCTAAACACTAAGATCCATAGAACTGGTGGCGAAGCTCTAGATATGGTCTTAAGGATGCATGGCTAATTTAAGTAAGGGGGAGGGACGAAATATAAAAATTTGGCGAAAGAATAATATTTTTTTTCAACAGGAACCTATTCAGCTTTAGTATTTCATTTTCGAAAATATTCAAAATATAGCCATTTGGCTATAAATAGCCCCTTAAGGGCAACCCTGATTATAACCTTCCAAATCTTTGTGTTTGAGAGAATCTGTGGACTGTGGTAACAGAAATACTTGTCGAATTGAGGCTAATAGGTGTGCTTATCTAGAACTTTTCAGCCTGAGTAACTAACACATGTGTGCCGCCCGAGGCTAAGAGCAAAAGTCCAAAGCCATAACGTTAAGTAGGAGCCATCTAATTATTATACAAGTGGTAAGATAATGAGAGAAGGAGGGTGAACCATTAATACCGGATTTTAAAATCCGAAGTGCATGGCACCCATTGTGATGGAGATTATAAAAATAAAAATGAGAAAAGAAAAGAAAAGAAAGGGAAAAAAGAAATGGAGAAAAGGAATTTAAGAATAAATGAAGAAAATATTGAATGAGAAAAATGTGTGAAACAGTCCATATCGAAGAATCTATGTTGAAGACCATTGATGTAAGAAGAAATATACTGATACATGAGACCCTAAGAACACCATGAAATGTAAAAGACTTAAGGATAATAAGTTCTCTATAAGTATTGTTGGTTAGCCTTGGTTATTAGTCTTTATGCAGTGCTGATGAAGGATCGAATGTGTGCTGGCCTGCGGTATTGGTCATGTTAGTTGTGATGCATGGTCCAATTGTAGGGCGTGCAATTGATGTTGGGGGCAATTAGAGAGTCTTGTTGTAGCATTAGTGTTATATAAGTTTCTGCCTCTACAGAGAGCAGCCCTTGATCGTCACATCATCTACTTTTAGAAGATGGTCAATATAGACAATGCTCGTCTCTCCAACATGACTTACACCAGACAAGAGGACTGCAGTGCCTCAAGGCCTGCTAAAAGGAAAAGAGAGCTCAGTGGCTAGCCAGACAAAATGTGTAGAAGCACAGGTGCATACAGGTGCAATCAGAAGCGAACCGCCATAGCTTGAGGCAATACCTTCACGCTCCGCAAGCTTTGGGATGTCAGGGCCCTTGAAAAGGTCAAGACAACACATTACCAGCACCACATAAACCCCACACTGGAGACCCACAATGTTACCTGCATACCCATCTACCCATGAAAAAACGCAGACACATTGTTGTGATTTGCACAGGTGCACACCGTCTCCTGATTGAGATAGGTAGATGGATTGGGGAGCCACGCCAAGACAGACTTTGTCAGTGTTGCCAGATAGAAGCCGTTGAGGATGAATGTCACACTTTTCAGTGCTGTCCAGCGTATGATGAAATTTGGACATGCTATGCTGAGTTGGTCACACCCGACGAGCCGCTATATGTGATATTGGGCACGACTTCAGTACAGTTGCTAGGATTATATCCTTCAGGAGGTCATAAATTTGTGGGCTCAGCTACGCTCCCGGACACTCATTTATATTTCATGATGTATATTTGTATAGTTTGTCAGCATTCTTATTATTGCCACGATTTTTCCCTCGAAAACCCTTCAGGTGGGGTTTCTGGATAGTAATACATTTGTTGTGCTTTTTTATTGTTGGGTCCCATAGGATTGATCATTAATGTCAAGGACGTTAAAAACAATGAAATTCAATTCAACTATGGCCCGGTCGAATTCAACACTGTTTACATTTTGCCTAAAGTCTGAAAGTCTAGTTCGTCCATGTAATACAAGAAAGTTAAAAGCTTGTTCAATAAGTTATTAGGTTAGTGTTCTAAGGAGTACCGAGGACGTGTCTCGACCGCTTGCCACTCGTAGTACCCAGGCTAATTTCTTCTGTCCATGCGGAAGTTCCACAAAGAATTCTGATCTGTTCGGGGGGAAGCTCTGTCGCCTCATTTCTTATAATAAACATGGAAGAAGAAGAAGCTGATGATGAGGAGCAAAAAAATGTTGCAGATCCTGATGCTGCTTTTCTTAGTAGTTTGGGGGTCACAACAGCAAAGCCTGAAGAAATTGAACGCCATGTGATTGCTGAGGTACAATGCAATCTGATTTGTTAATTCCTTCCATCAGGATTAAAAAATTCACGAAATTATGTTTGTGAGATGAAGTTTGTTTGGGTGCAGTATAGGGCATGCACTGATTTGCCAAACTTTAAAATAATAGTGAAATTTTGTTTGCAATGCTTGCAGTGGTCTCAACCTCTGGCTAAATCATATATCAAATTGTGCAGGAGTATAGTTACAAAACGGATTACTCATAACTTCATTATCAGCTATAGCTATCTAGGGTTTTTACCACTAACATGCCACCATGTGTTGGTATTTGAATATAGAATTATTAGAATCCTAGATGGAATGCCACAGCTTGTGGTTCTTACATGTCTCAAAATTCTAATGCATTTATTATTTGATCAGATTGAGAAGGCCAATCAAGAGAGAACACGGGAAGGTGGAGAAGAAAGCGAAGGGATTTCTTTGTTTGAAGATGACAAAAAGTGTGCACGAGAGAATCACATTCATGCTCAGCTTGCATTGGTGAGAAAAGAGATCAAGGCTGTGCAGGCAGGCCTTGAATCTTTTGAAGAAGCAGATTTGAAAAAGGATGGCCCAGAAGATTTGCAAGGTGTCACGACTGTAGAACCAATCAAGAAGGATCAGACTGATCTTCACAAAACACTAGCAGAAGAACGTTTGAAAAGCTTGAAGCAGAGGAAGCTGCAACTAAAAGCACAACTGACGTATCTACAGAACCAGACTGCAGAGAATGGTGGAAATGTCGGTGATAACAACGATGAATTTAACAACAAAGAGATAAAATTGTCAGAAGGAAGGTTTCAGTTCCAATTAGACAATGATGATGATTTTGATGCAGCCTTGGATTCTGCTGCAGCCCTTATTGAAACAGTGGGTGCTGAACTTGTGTTCATAGTTTGAACAGGTCTTTTTCAAATGGGTTACTAACAATGCGATGTTGTTCAGGAGAGGGAGCGGCTTATTCGAACTGGGGCTCTAACACCCTTTGACAGAGTGGAAGGCTTTGAGCGTCGCATAAGAATTAGAGACGTTGGTGTAAGTGAAGATGGGAATAAAGATGCATCTCTTTCTAAGGTGGTGGCAGCATTCGCTGACTTTTCTGAATCACGGCCCACCACAAAATTGCTGGATGCTTCAGAGCTACCAAAGCTTGAGCCCGCTACTCGTGAATTCCGTTTGCTTCGAAAGTCTTCTAAGAGAAGTAGTGGAGATATGGATGGAAAAACTTACAAGCATAAAAAAAGGAAACGGCCACTGCCTGAACCTCAATGGAGAATAAAGGCCAAAGGAAAGCAAAAAGAGTCATTGGAAGCAGATGGTAAAAGCTATTAAGATGATTTTCTTATATGAAGTAGAAGTAGCTAGGATGTTATGGACTTTATACTAGGATTAAAATGCTTTTCATTCTAGCTCATTGTTATGTGGCGTTCTGAGTGCATACCTTCTAATCTTGCAGACGACTGGATTGTGGATGACGAGGATGAGTTGTCATCAAGCTCTGATGATGGGAAAGGGCAGAGGAAGAAAGAAAACAAGGAAAAGAATATTGGATTGGGTGTTTATGAAGAGGGCGATGTACTCTTGGAAGGTGGACTGAAAATTCCTGCTAGCATATATCCTAATCTCTTTGATTATCAGAAAACTGGAGTAAAGTGGTTATGGGAATTGCATTGCCAACGGGCAGGAGGTATTATAGGAGATGAAATGGGATTAGGCAAGACTATCCAAATCTTAGCCTTTTTAGCCTCCCTGCATCACAGTGGGATGTATAAGCCAAGCATAATTGTGTCTCCTGTGACTCTTGTTCAACAGTGGAAACGAGAAGCACAGAAATGGTATTCAGCCTTTAAAGTTGAGATACTACATGATTCAGCTTGTAGAAAATCAGCTAGGAAGAATTCATCTTCAGATTCAGATGAAAATGGCCAGGATAGACAGGAGAAGGTATTACCAAAAGATAGTAAGTGGAATGGACTCATTGACAGGATAACAAGATCAGATTCAGGATTGCTCATCACCACATATGAACAATTACGCATACTAAAGGAGAAGCTTCTTGACATACATTGGGGTTATGCCGTTCTTGATGAAGGACATAGAATAAGAAATCCAGACACTGAGACAACTCTTGTATGTAAGCAGTTACAAACTGTTCACCGCATTATTATGACAGGTGCGCCAATTCAAAATAAACTTACAGAATTGTGGTCACTCTTTGACTTTGTCTTTCCTGGAAAGCTGGGGGTGCTACCAGTTTTTCAAGCTCAATTTGCTCTACCAATTGCAATTGGTGGCTATGCAAATGCTACTCCTCTGCAGGTCTCGACAGCTTATAGGTGTGCTGTTGTCCTTCGTGATTTGATAATGCCATATCTTCTGCGTCGGATGAAATCAGACGTTGAAGCAAATCTTCCGAAGAAAACAGAACATGTGCTTTTTTGTAGTTTAACAGAGGAGCAGCGAAGCGCTTATCGTGCATTTATTGGAAGCAAAGAGGTTGAGCAAATATTTGATGGAAGCAGAAATTCACTTTATGGGATTGACATACTTAGGAAAATTTGTAATCATCCTGATCTGTTAGAAAGGGAGCATAGCAGTAACCATCCAGACTATGGGAACATTGAAAGAAGTGCCAAGCTTAAAGTTGTTGCCCAAGTCCTAGAATTGTGGAAGGGACAGGGTCATCGGGTTCTTATCTTCGCTCAGACCCAACAGATGCTTGATATATTGGAAGGTTTTGTTGTTTCAAAGGAGTATGTATACAGGAGGATGGATGGTTCAACTCCGATTAGTCAACGCATGGCTCTCATCGATGAATTTAATGAATCAGATCACGTGTTTGTTTTCATATTGACAACGAAAGTTGGTGGGCTGGGAACAAACTTGACAGGAGCAAATCGAGTAATCATATTTGATCCTGACTGGAACCCCTCTACAGACATGCAGGTATTTTCCTTTCAGGATTCTGATTACAATGTGAAGGAGTAGCAATATTCATATGCTTTCTGTATTTTTAGGCAAGAGAAAGAGCATGGAGAATTGGACAGCTTAAGGATGTTACTATTTACCGGCTTATTACTAGAGGAACCATTGAAGAGAAGGTGTACCATCGACAAATATACAAGCATTTTTTGACCAATAAAATTCTTCGTGATCCTCAACAGCGGCGGATTTTTAAAGCCAGAGATATGCGGGATCTTTTTGTACTGCAAGACGATACAGAAACAGCAAAAACAGAAACATCACAATTATTTGCTGAGGTCGGTGACACACTGTGCAGACATGGTGCTACTAACAGCAAAAGGTCTAACAAGGGTAAAGGTTCTAAGAGTACGAAAGTGCAACGCAAAGTGGAAAGCAATAGTACATTGGAACATGAAAATAAGGGAAAAGAAATTATCCATACGACTTTGGATGAACATCAGGATGAGTCTCGGATTCTTAAAACTTTGTTTGATGCAAACGGTATTCATGTAAGTGTGTAGTTTGTCATTAAATTGCCCTTTTTTCAGTTGACTGATATTTTTGTCCATGCAGTCTGCAATGGACCATGATGCAATTTTGTCAGTGAATGAACCTGAAAGAATAAAGATTGATTATGAGGCAAGCAAAGTTGCACAACGTGCAGCCGAAGCCCTGAAGCAATCTCGTATGCTTCGTGCAAATGAGAGCGTATCAGTACCCACTTGGACAGGCCGTTCTGGTGAAGCAGGGGCGCCAACTTCAAAGAGGAGGTTTGGCTCCACTGTGAACTCTCAGCTATTTTCATCAACTTCAATCTCAGGGCCCAGCAGACCAGTAGCAGGGGCAGCTGCTGGTCAGGTTTTAAGCTCCTCTGACCTTTTGTCAAAAATGCGGGAGCGTCGTGCTGGAGCAGATATTGCAACCAATCTGGTCGATAATGGTGTTGGAGGATCTCATGGGCAGGCATCTCGTCTGGCTGAAGCACTTGCCAAACAGCTAAGGAACTTTATGCTTGAGCATGGTGGAACTGTGTCTTCAGCACATGTCGTAGAACATTTCAAGTCCAGAATTTCTTCTTCTGAACTTCCATTGTTCAGGCAATTATTGAAACAGATAGCCACATTGAATCGAAGCGGAGCGATTGAGCCCATGTGGGTTTTGAAGCCAGACTATCAGGATAAAGCAACAGTTAACAGTTGAGGATTTTTCTCTAGAAAACGGCAACAAAGCGAAGTTCTGTACATAAGATTCGTGGAGACTATGCGCAAACCTCAGTTAGTTCCCCATGCCAGCCTTTGGCCATTTCAGTGCCAAATTATCAAATGTTCCATTTCAAACTTGTACAGGCGTTACCATTGTATCCCATTTATTATTTTAATTTATTTGCCTCATCTGGGTTGTCGAAGGTACACTTTCTGTTGAAAATTTGGATCATGGCAGATAATGCCAAATGTTACCACTTGTGACAGCATAAAATTGCTTGGTAGTAATCTGGAAACTGCAACGATTTATTTGGTCTTTTAAGCTTTTAGCTTTTACAAGAGGGAGTTTTGGCACTTAGAGAACGAAATATTCAGAATGTGCCAAAGTATCAACTATAAGAAGAGAGATGAAAGTCGTTGCCGTTCACATCATTAGAATAGAATAGAATAGAATAGAATAGAATAGAATAAGATTTTATCGTCCACGGCCTGCACAATTAGATGCAAATTGCATAATTTCGTGTTGATATAGATGGAAATGTGAGGCGATTAGTGCGTGCCTGCACAATTGGATGAAAATTGCATAATTTCGTGTTGATATAGATGGAAATGTGAGGAGGTTATTATGCTCGAGTTCTTTGATTTAATTCATTAGTATAAAATATGTTTGTTAGCGTTGGGACTTGTATTTGTTATGAAGGGGATTTCTAGTTTAAGTTATGCGGTGTCTCATACATCATATGTATTCTTGGTGAGAGATCAATGTATTTATTCCTTTGACATGAAATTGCCTATGTACAAGTGCGCACATGAATTTCGTGATGTTTCCAGAACCATGAAATTTCGTGGTAAATAAGAATCTATGTTCAAAAGCCTAAGAGTCAAGCTAAAAGGGTTTTACGCTTTTCATTGAAAATGTGTGGTCTACAAATGCTAAAAAGGTCAAAAACTTTACATAAGGTTTGAAATTTTGTTCTTTTCTTATTGCAAGATCACAATCTTCTTTCTTATGGCATTAGGTGCCTTGGTCAATCATGGTGAGATTTATTTGTTAGGAGAATTGTGGATTCTAGTAGATCTGATGAAGAAGGTCGATTACCTGAAAGTAGCTCTGCTGGTGTTGCAAGGGCAAATATTTGATTGCTTCATAAAAGTAACGATATTGAAGTTGGACATGTGAGTTTGGCTGTTGTAGTAGATTTCCCTTTCTGTTTTCACTGATGCTTGTATAGAGGTAAAGGCACCACCAAAGTTAAGAGAGACAAGCTACACAAAAGACCTAAAGAAAAAGAGAACCCTAAACCTATTAATCTCTATCAAGTTAATTGAAATATAGGCAATGCATTCTAGAACCAATACAATATTGCTTTGACATCGTACCGAATTGGCGCGGTCCATCTCCCTATGCAAGACGGACCAACACAACTGGTACAGGTGTGCACGCATATATCCTTGTGATGACACCCCTCTCTTTGTGGCAGCATATGCTATTTCCCACATGCCGGGAGTAATTTCTATGACACCTATCAGGATAGGTTGGAGCCGTATGTCGATCTATACGATGACATACAACAACATCAGTGGCTAGGGAAAGTCATGCTACTTGGGGACTTCAATGCTCGAAAGGGGATAGAGCAGGTGATCACACTTGCCGAGGATGCGTTGCAGCTAAACCCGACCGAGGCGGCTTGTCCAAGGGGATCAACTGACACCCGCGTCATGCAATACGACAATTGCTCTTGCTCGGCAGCATCTTTGGTCAGTTAATCTGCAATGGAATGGCGCAGTGGGCATCCTCAGGTCGATACACTTGCCAACAGGAGAACTAGGGGCGGCTACAGTGTGGTCAACTATGTGCTCATGGAAGAGCGACATATGCACCTCATTATGCATTTCAACATTGGCATAACAAGCTTGGATGAGGAAGTACACTCCGACCACCAGCCCCTTCTCTTAAGAGTAGTGTTACAGGTCGCCCACGCAATCTTTCCCTCAGTGTCCCGGATACTCCAGCTGCACCTGGACTATGACCGGGCAGAGAGCTACGCATAGATGGTCGAGCAGGGCCTGATAGATATACTGCAACTCCTCCCACTGCAGCAACAGACTGCCCGCCTGACCCAGATCCTCCTGGCAACCGCGGATGCATGCTTCGGAGAGGCTGCTTGCATGGGCAAGTTAAGACCTCCACCTTCCCTGATAATCGCTAGTTTGATGAGGAATGCAGTGTTCAATGAAATGCCAGCTCCGCCGGATCACTGACCCTATTGAGCAGCCCGGGGCCATCGCTCAGTACCGCAAATGCCCCAAGAGCAAAAAGGCTACATATCTTGCAGGGCACTGATATATTACGTCTCTAGTTCCTGCAAATTCAACCAACTCAATACAAAGAATCTAATATAATATATGGTAACAGGGTCTCTTG
>JAANSK020265295.1:0-12022 GCA_011763485.2 Isoetes engelmannii
GCAAATGTTCCAAACTGAGTTATAAAAGTGGTTTTTAATTGATCTTTTGGATGAATTTTAATTTGGTTATATCCGCTGAAGCCATCCATAAAAGAGTAACATTGTCCAACCACTTTTTTCAGTACTTGATCAGTAAAAGGTAATGGAAAATGATCTTTCTGAGTTGCATCATTTAGTTTTCGAAAGTCAACACAAACCTGCAATTTACCATTCTTCTTCCTGACCATTACAATCGGGGAAACCCATTCACTGGTCTCCACCTCAAAGATAAAGTCAACTTGTAATAACTTTTCAATTTCCGCTTTAACGCTCAGGGCAAATTTTGGATTCATTCTGTAAGCTCTTTGATATACTGGTTTAGCCTGAGGAACTAGTGGTATTTCTATAAGGCAAACTTCTGGATTGATACCACGTAGGTCAGTATAGCTTCAGGCAAACACATCTTTGTACTTATGAAATAATTCTAGTGCTGCCGCACGAATGTCAGATGGTAGCTTTGTACCAATTCGAATGGTTTGAGGCTCTGTGTTTGTTTCTAAATTTATTTCCTCTGTTTTTGGAGTACCGAGATAGGGATGTGGTGTGTGTTTCCATCCATGTGATGTGCTGGTCTAGACTGTAGAACAATATGTTCATCTTCACTAATTTCTTTTGCTACATGTTCACCATGAAACATGTTCCTGATTTCCAACATAAATCTTCAAATCAGATGCTAGTATTTCAGTCTCTGTAGCGAGAATTTTATAGAATTGTTCTTCAAACTCGAACTCTTCGTATACCTCATTCTCATCCTCACTATCAGAAAATGTTGATTGATTCTCCAATAAGGTGGATTTTCCTGTGGATAGTTCTATTTGGGTAGTCTTATGCTGCTTTGAAATCTTGACTGAATTGTTGGACCAGTCATGCAATGCATGAGCTTCTTTACCACGGCCTTCCCAACAAAATGTGATAGTCTAGGATTCCTATATTTGTGTCCAAAATCACAAAATCTTGACAAAATTCTAATCCTGCAATTGAAAAAGAAACATCCTTAATTATCCCCAATGGTTCTACTTATCGATGATCTGCCATGCGTATTTGGCGACATGTAAATGTCCCAATTTAAGTTTTTTTCTGAGATTGCCTGCCATTATATTGATTCCAGCTCCACCATCAATTGGAACCTTATGTACAAGTTGACCTTTTATTTCTACTGTCAAAGTTGGGATTGACTTATCCACTGGCTCACTTTGAAATATAGGTAATATTTGAGGTTCATATAACTTTGTACGTATTGCCATATGAGGAATATACTTTGCTATCAACTTAATGGGTAGAGACACCAAGGTCTCTTGTATCTGATCTCTAAGTTTCATAGAGTTCTTGATTTTTACATTCCAACGGAGGGAACTCTTTAAAACCTGACATATACTTCGCTACCAATTTTAATGGAACAGGCACCATGATCTGCCTAACATGTTCCTTCAATCTGTTTAGTTCCCTTGAGTCCCCATCTTCTTCATCTGGAGTAGCACCTATATTATGTGATCCATTCAATTGTTCTCTTACAAAATCATAAGTAGCTTTCTCTTTCTCCATGTTTAGGTAAAGTTCTTGCTTTTTTCGTTTTGTATTTTCCAAAGAAGTACCTACCAATTGAATCCCTTCTTTTTGAGCCCTAGCTCTTGTAACAACATGTGCATTTATAGCTCTCTCCTCTAAACTTACCATTCTAGCTTCTTCAACTTTAGTCTCTTCTTTTTTTATTGCAACACTCTTTTGCATGGGACTTTTACATTCCCTTGCATAGTGTCCTTTGTTGCCGCACTTCCAACACTCCAGCTCATTGGTTTCTTTTTTTCTTTGATGTTTTTGCAGTCACCGCATAAGCCTATGTACTTATTTTACTTTTGTTCCTTCCATTGAAGTAGCAATCTTGAGTATCGTGGTTATCTTTGTTGCATATATGACAATATTTTCTTACCAGTGATACCCTACACTCATTTGCATAACGGCCTGGTTTAGAACACTTGGTACACCATATGTAAGTTCTACTCTCTTCTCCAACTGCAAGTTTCTTAACATTTTCCTCCATACTTTGAATCTTACTTTGTATATCTCTTATTCCGTTAACCTCCTGGCTCACTTTCCTCTGCACCATAGTTTCCAGTTGTGACTTATTCTTCTCTGAAGTCATAATTGAACTAATTTCAGCAGCTCTTTTAACTGCTTTTTCTAGACTGTCTGGTCCTTCCAATTCCAGTTGTTGTCTAATTCTTCAAGGGAAACCCTGAACAAACCAATTGAATATATCTTCTATGTGAGGTCTTGGAGTTAATTTACTTGCCAACTCAGAAACTCTAATGGAAAAATCCTTGTGTTTCTCAGTAGATTCTATCTGTATATTTTTAAGTTCTTCCTTAATCTCTAGATTAGTAGTTACTGTATAAAATGTATCTAGAAACTTGATTTTAAGCTCAGCCCAAGTGTTAATTCCATCTATATTCTCATATACCCAGTTGGCCACCTTCCCTTCTAGGGTGGTAGAAAAAAGAGATATTCTCATGTCGTCAGTATTTTTCCCATTCAGTGTGCTTATAGTCTCAAATTGCAAGATATGAGCCCTGGGATTAGTGTCCTTGTCCTTTCCGGACCCATATTTAGGATATCTACGATTTGAACTCATAGTGAAAAGTTTTCTAACGTCGTGTAATATCTGTGATGATCTTACTCCTTGTAACTTTTGGGCTTCTCTTTTAGCCCTTCTTTCAGATCTTTCCTTCTCTTGTTTTTCTCTTATCTCTTGTCTCTTCTTGTGTTCTTCAACAAGACTCTTGTACATTAATTAGAAATGATTGCAACCTAACTAGTCATTCTTTAACTGTTGCAGAAATTCTGGAATGCCAGTAGTTAACTCACTGTTTCGCAAGATTTCTTTGAAATTCAAAGCTGAAACTTTATGGGCATGTTTCTCACTTATGCTTTGACTCACAGCCAAATTTCGAGCTGAAACTATTAGCTATGACTGAGATATTGAGGTCTGATACAGACCCAATTTTCTGCAACTAGTGACAGTTTAAGAAGTAAGGAATGTTTAATTTTAACACTGTTCACTGATTTCACAAGTTTAGCATAATAAAAGAGTAATAATTAAGTACTTAAGCATTAGTTTCCTGTAGAATTTTCAGATTTCATCATTTCATTACTGTGCAAATGCTTTTCCACAATCCCACAATTAGATTAGCTAATTTGGGTCCCGGCAACGGAACCAAAACTATGTTAAAAGGTCTCTCACCCCCTTAACAGAGACTAAGCAAAGGACTTTAACAGGGCCCAAGTAGCTGAGAACTCACCATGATATCTTCTCCATGGTTTCAAGGTCTCTCACGCTTGTAATCTGAAATTGATGTGGACTTGGAATTCAAACGTGGAAGATAAGGAATGGGGAACAATTGCACTATAAACTAATCTTAAATTGATTCTAGTGTACAAATAGTCAACAAGATTCATGCTCATAAGATCAACGACAACTAGTAGAAAGAAGGAACACTATTGGGCAAATGGGCATAATTTCATTCAATAGATAACAATACAATGTAGTACAAATATGAGCAATCACTCTCGCCTCAGAATCTCTCTTACTTACTCTACAGAATGTGTCCTTAAATAGGCCAGATTTCCACAACTGCTTCTCAAAACCGCTCTGGAACTCCTTGGAATTGTCTAGAAAAGCAACTGTCTTCAACCCAAACCGTCTCCACGTGGTCTCCTTCGCTGCCTTATGCAAATTTGTTAGCTTCTTGGCTGAAACCTTGAAGCCCAAGTTTGCACGTTTGAATTTTGTTATGCCCATTTACCACTTTTTAATTTTTAATTTTATATTTTTTTTGTCTTTTTCAAATATCAAAACATAACACAAACGTTGCACTAATGAACTTAACTTGCCAACGAACTTATTTTGCACTAATGTAACACTAACTTAAACACATGAACTTAAACACATGTAATTTTTTTTTCTTCTGGTCTTCAATGTTTCCCTGCAAAGTTTCTGCGACACCGTTTGTAAGGAGTCACATACTCAGAGTGCTCATTTTCAGACTCCACTTCGTTGTCCTCTACCTGCTCAGACTCCATGTCACAATGGCTTAGACGCCACAAGTTTGTTAGCTGATATTGCTAGTGGTTAGTGGTGCTTATGCCCGCCGATCACATGACATGGAACAAAGATCCTTTTGTGAATTTACAAGCGATACTTTTAAGAGGAAAGTAAAGATTGGAAAGGGGAAACTTAATACTGGTAGAAGTGGTAAAATACAATTAAATCTATCTTCTGGACATGTTCTAATAAAGGAGGCGTTATATGTTCTTTTTTTTCTGAAGGACTAAGTCACCAATATATTAAAGAATGATAATGATACAAACCGAGTGAGGAGGAAAAGGGACTGCCCCGAAGAAGCAGAGATACCTCAACACTCCACAAAAAATATCTCCACACAAAAACCAAACCATCAGCACCACTAAATGTACACGAACTTCCCATTCTCGTCCACAATCCTCAGAAGATCCTGCCAAATGAGGAACTTACTCTCTGCTGAATCAGAGAACACAAGGAAACTTTGGAATAGCTTGTGCCTAAGCCGGGGGACCAGGGAGGCTGAACGCTGCTGAATCCCCTGAAAAACCCACAAACGGCGCCGCTTCCAAATCAACCAAACCAGCCAAGCCACGCGCAGATGCAAAGCCCGCTTCCTGAGAGAGGACCAAGAAGCCGGATATAAATGGAGCAACAAATGTTGACTAGACAGCCTGACCTGAAACAAGGCCCTGACCCAATCCCAAGCCCCTTGCAAGTGGGAACATAATACCAGACAATGCTCAATGGATTTACACTGAACACCACAGCAAGGGCAAAGAGGACTCACCCCTGGCCGGAACCCGGTTACAAGGATGTTCACCTGGATACAGGGGTGTACCAACTGCCACAGAAGGACCCTGACCTTCGGTGGTGGGAGAGTGTCTGATGTCCATGTCCAAACAACACGCCAAAGTGAACCCTGAAGCTGCATGGACCACTTGTCCGAAGGAGGAAGAGTGTCATGAATAACCAACACCCGATAGTACGATCGAACAAAACATGAGGCAACAACATCAGGGTGGGCCTTCCAAACCCGAACAACCACATCCTCCTGGAGCAGGAGCGGTAAATGCAATGGAATAGCCCCCGTAACCTGCTCCCAGATAGCCCGATCACTGGTCCTAAGGCCAAAGCGTGCCCAAAAGAACTCCCAGGGAGCCACTTGACCATCCCAGTACCAATCCTCCAAGGTGCAAACTGCTGCCCTAATCCAGCGGGCCTGCGTCCGCACATGCATGGTGGCAGCCAAGGGCAAAGGCACGGAGGGCAAAGGGACCATAGAAAAGAAGAAGTGTGATGGTACACTGCAGCATAATCCAACTGAAAAAGTACTTGCACATGGTCCCAAGCTCGCAACACAACTTTAAGAAAAGGGGATGCATGCGGAAAAGGCTTGAGACCATATAGTAAGGCCCAAGGCAACTTCACTACAACATGCGAAAGGCAACACAACTAGCAAAGGACTGCATAAGCAACGCAGCACCGGGAGAAGAAACCTCCTCGTGAAGGATACTCCAACAAACTTGGAGATCAACACCTTACTATGCAAAGCCAAATCTAAAATAGCCAGGCCCCCATCCTCCCGAGGGCGAAGGCACTTCCACCAGGCCACCTTTACCACCACTCCTTCAGAATCCCCACCCCAGACAAAGTTGCGAACAATCTTATCCAACTCCTGCATCTTACTCTCAGGGGCTAACATGGCGGACACCGTATATACATGAGTGCTACACAGCACAGACTTAGCCACAGTGATCCTGCCTGCCATAGAGAGCGTACTACCCTTCTACCAGTTAAGGTGCTTCTGCAATACTTGAAGCATCTCATCTCACACTCTGCCCAAGGAGATGTCTCCCCCGAAGGGGATACCCAAAAGCCTGGTGCATGCATTCCCTGGAAGCACCATCCAAGGGAAGAGGGACAGACACGGTGGAGGCGGGCTCTACAAGGCCCACAATGCCGAGCACTTATCCCAATTCAAAAGGCAACCAGATGCCAGAGAAAACATGTCCAGCGGACCCTTCACATTACGCAAATTCTTAGTGAAGACCATCCACCACACCCTCCTCCACTGCCGACAAGAGCAACTGAGACAATGCCTCCGCCACAATAGTAAGGGCACCCCTGCCGAACCCCTCTTCCCAAAGAGAAGACGGAAGAGGGCTCGCCCTGACACACCATTGTAGCACGCGCAGATCTATGGAGCTTCATGACAGTGTCCGTAAAGTGGGGGACACACCCCATGGCTAAGAGTATACCAGACAGAAATTCCCAACGCACACTGTCATATGCTTAAGATAAGCAATCCCCTGGCCAGTCCTAGCCCAGTAAAGACCCTCATAAGCTGCTGCAACATTACTCAAAATATTCTGCCCCGGGATAAAACCAGACTGCACCTTACTAATGAAAGAGGTCAGAACCAACTTGAGCTTTTCCGCAAGGCCTTCGCAATGATCTTATATACAGAAGACAACAAAGAGATCGGCCTCCAGTCATTAATCGTGGAAGGCTGCTTGACCTTGAAGATCAAGGAAATGCAGGCAGTGTTAAGAATACTATCCAACTAAAAAGAGCGCAACAACTCCAGATAAACCTGATACACTGACTCTCCAGCCCATTCCCAATAGGTCTGGACGAATTCCACCGGGATACCATCCAACCCAGGACACTTATCCTTCGCCATGCACATGCATGCAGCCGCAAGATCCTCCCTAGAAAGGTCCTACTCCAAACTATGACGCTGATGAGGCAGAATAGATGGCTTAACGACTGTCAAAACAAGCTCCTGCATTTCCTGCTCATAGGGCAAAGGGTGCTGGACAAAGGGCGCTGAGCAAAGAACCCAGAAAAATGATCATGCACATACCGCTGCAAATCATCCGGATCCTTATATGTTCTTGAACTTGAGTGTAACCTCCAATCAATTCAAACCTTGACGATGTCAATATGAAAGCTATCTTTGGCAACAAACAATGCATAGCAGGTGGTCATAGCTAAAGGAATACGAGATGGGAGCCTGTATAAACTGAGTTGGAGCCAAGAGACATCTGTGGCACTAAACGCAGAGGTAGACAACTCACATTAAATGTGGCTTGAACGATTGGATCATGCTAACTTTCAGCTCTTGATGCATATGAGCGAGCAGAATTTTATTAATGATCTCCCAAAAATCAAACCGCCTAAAGGAGTTTGTGTAGGTTGTGCTTTGAAGAAATTGGCTAGGAAGCCATACTGTCGAGCTATGACCAAAAGAGCCCAATCACCTTTAGATTATGGATCTTTGGGGGTATGCTCATGTGAGATCACTTGAAGACTCTAAATATTTTTTGTTGATGGTAGACAATTGCACACGAAAGATCTTCCTTTTAACGTAAATCTGAACATTGGACAGTTTAAGATCTGGTCGGCAGAGGTAGAAAACTTCAAGCAAATTCGAGTCACGCATATTCACACAGACTAGGGTGGCGAATTCCTTAGTGAAGAGTTCATTGACTCCTTGAGAGGAGGGTATATTCATCACCAAACTGCAGTAGCTTATGAGCATCCGCAAAATGGAGTTGCCGAGAGAAAGAAACATACCATACTTGAATGTGCTCGAGATATGCTATTTTCCAGAAATATACATGTACATTTCTGGATGGAGGTTGTGAACACAACAATACATGTATTGAATGTTCTTTTAACAAAGGTTGTTTCTCACAAGGTATTAGGATGAAGCCTGGATAGGTCATATACCTTCTGTGGCTGATCTGAAGGTCTTTGTCTGCACTGTCTATGCATATATTTCAAAAGAGGAACGAGATCATGGCAAGATGTCTCATCAAGCAAAACCCTGCATGTTTGTAGGGTATATAATTATTAGTGCAAAAGATACAAATTATATGTGCCATTAGAAAGAAAAATGATCACCTAACACTAGACTCATCACATGATGGATCAAAAAAGATGCACTTGCACTGTTCACTTTATAATTCATATAAAATTAAAGATTCAATATTCAATCAAACCCTTCCTACATGTTAATATGTAGCACTCATATTGCATAGGAAAAATACCTAAAAATATATCGGTCTCCATTTTTTAGAGTTACGCTTAGGTAAAGCCAAAAGGGTCAAGTCAATTTTGCTTCATATTTAGATAAAGTAAAATTCTCTCGATAAGAGCATTTTTATGATTTTTTTCCTTATTTTGTATTTTTCTTCATGATTTAGAGATTAAGATACAAAAAACTACACCTCAATCCGACCGAGAAGGGAGATAGGGTTGTTCAAATATGATAGGGTCAAAACTGTTGTTTGTCTGTTGAGAACCAATACTAGTTCCCAGAAAGCTGTCCCAAATCAAATCTCCAACTTTTGCAGAGAAGTGAATTTTGACCTAGAATTTTGAATATAAGTAGTAGACAACTTGTTTTATCCAAGGAGAATGTCCATTAGCCTTGACTTCGAAGTTGTAATTTTGTTTTATTTTCTCGAGTACAAGTGATTGATAACTTATGTATACATAGAATTAAAATAATTCAAGGTCATTCTCCAAAAAATTATATTATAAAAGGTTACTACAATATGCAATCACCCCAAAAACAAATACGAAGAAAGAGCATAGCGTTTATTCTCAAGAAATGAAGAAAGGCTCGTAAAAATGGGACCATTACTGGTCCAGATTCATTTTAAAATCATGAACTCCCTCATGTTAACCAATCTCAAGTTCTATTGTGGGATATAAGTACCTCATGAGCTACTCTATTGTTAAAAAATAACTAATGCTCATGATCTTGAGGTTTAGACAGACAGACAGACAGACAGACAGACAGACAGACAGACAGACAGACAGACAGACAGACAGATAGAGTTAAGATTTGTATTGTCTGTTCTATTATATGTTCTATAGATTTTATAAACATATGCATTGAATGATGACCTCAAAACTCGTGTTTTCAAACTTCTCAAGTTGTGGAATCAATGCAAAAGAAATGAACAACAAATATGAACTATGCTTATAAAAAGTAAATATAGATTCTTATGTCTGTTTCCCATTGTGTGTAGTACTCTGTTTGAAAAAATTAGTTGGTTGCTAGGATTGCATTATTAAAGGGTAATGTTGAAGCACAAGAAAATTGAACCTATATGAATGTCCACTTACCTGTTCCAAAAAGTATGATAGATAGATAGATAGATAGATAGATAGGTAGGTAGGTAGGTAGGTAGGTAGGTAGGTAGGTAGGTAGAGTGAGTTTTTTTCGTCCACGGAGACCAAATTGGCCATGGGATCCAAACAATAAAAGGGGCATATAAGCACAAACAGTATGAAGAAAAGAATATCACAAAAAATGGTTCCTCGCGCAAAACATAGAGGATATCGTGCCGAAAAATCAGCCCATCATGGACGTCAAAAACATCATAGTCTACATGTTGGAGTAGAAGGTCAGAGGAATAGCTTGAACCAAGGTGAGAAGTATATCCTGAGCTAAGGAATATGTTGTAGGTGTTGTCCGAATTGCATCCAACAAAGTGCTATTATGAGGGGTCTCGAACAATGAAGTGGCTAAAAGCTGCAATCAACGGGGACCAAGAATGACCTGGGACTGCTGATCAATGTTAGTTATCCTCCTTTAGGTTCTACGTGAAAAAGCACTTGGTTTTCCTTGGAGTGTTCCAGACCAGCATTTAATTACATAATCAAAAGGGAATAACACCTGTGTACGCATTGTGCCGGGCCAAAATTTAATTACAAAATCAAAGCAGGATAACACTTTTGTATGCCGACGAGCCTAACGATGATTGAGAACTCGAACAAACTAAAAATGCTCCACTTTGATGACCAGTATATACAATCACCTTACGAGGAAAGAGATCATTACCACTCCTGAAAAGAGTCAACAATCATTGCCAGAAGGTCCTTATAACAAATAGGATAATTGATTTCAGCAGCATTGAACTTTCGGGAATGATAGGTGATCGGATGCAGTTCATGATCTGCCTCCTGGGACAAGATGCTACCAAGAGCAAAATATGCGGTTAGGTTCAAGAATACAGGGATGCAAAGAATTGGGATGTGAAAGGGCAGGTGCCACTGTGAAGGTATGCTTTAAAGTTATGAATGATGATTCTGCTTCAATTGTTCACTCAAACGGAGCATCCTTCCTGGTGAGACTGTCAAAGACAAGGCAATCTCTAAATAATCCTTGATGAGGAAGCGATGAAAATGGGAACCCCAAAGAGCATTGTACATCTTTAACGAAGGAATGTGTTTTCTAATCAAGAATTATACTGACCTTATTTGAATCCATGAAGACACCTTGGGCTGGGGTGTAAGACGAGAGCCAAGGATCTCGACATTGTCCTGCTTGAACTAACACTTCTCCATGCTTTCGCAACTTTTTGAGGACATTTCAGACATGTTCCTTATGCTCCTCTAGAGTCTTTGAGTAAATCAAAATGTATCTAAATAGATGATAACTAAGAGATCCAAAAACTCCCAAAAGACATTGTTAGCCATGTGCTGAAAGACCGCTGGAGCATTTGTAAGACCAAAGGGCATGACAGTGTATTCAAAATGTCCATGCCGCTTTTGAAAGGTTGTCTTCGACCATCACCTTCTCACTTCCAAATAAGATTATAGGGCCACGAAGACCAATCTTGGTGAAGTATCGTGCTCCCTGCAACCATTCAAGTAACTCTTGAATGAGAGGAAGAGGATGCTGATTGCAAACCGTGATCTTGCTGAGGCCGCAATAATCCACAAGCAACCACAAAGAACCATCCTTCTTTGATATAAAAAAGATGGCAGCCCCTAGGAGCGATTGAAAATGTCGAATAACCCAAACGAAAGATTCTCTTTGATATAAGTCCGCAAAGCTGCCAACTCTATTGGCAATACGCTATAGATAGGGCCATATGATGGAGTCGTCCTTTGCTGGAGATCAATGGGTATTCATAGTCGATGTTCCAAGAACTTGCCGGCTTTGACCTTGTAAAAACGTTGGCAAAATCATTGTACATATTGGGAAGGACATAAATAGACATCTTTGATACAAACTTAGTCGATGGATGAACTTGAATTGCAATGCTGAACTGGGATCTTGCCTTCCAGATTTGATAAACTTATGTAGAGAAATCTTCGAGATACGGAGCAAAGGCCGTGACCAAATGAAGAATCTTTCGCAAAAACAGGAATATGGGCAAGAACAGTAGCAGAAGCAGGAACATGAACAGGAGCAGGAATCAGGATGTGAAAAAACTTTCTAGCTTAGAAAGATTTTCACCTTCTTCAATGATGCTATACCAAATTTTTCTTAGATGAGTCGGATTCATCCTGTTCCAATCAGAATTTACCAGAAATTTGCTTTCAAACCTGTAAACTAAGGGGATATTAACAATTGAACTTAATTTTCAAGCTTATAAATTCAATTTCTGGCAGAGAATACTTGAAGCAAATATTCACATAATAATATTGTTTAAAAATTCAGAATTTTTTTTATTAGTAAAGTCGATATACTTAAAGACAGATTAGCTTACTACTTGAAGTACAAAGTAAATCACATATGCTTGCTTGGCTCACCATTGTAAATATGGCAGTTGGTCTTTTTCTTCCAAATTGCAAGGCTTCCTGTGAAATCAAAGGACTATTAAATTGTATTGAAATGCATGCATTTAAGCTCTCATCCATTCGTACACGCCATTTCTTTACGAGCGGTTGTCTTGTTGAAAATACTCGCATTGCTTGCACATTGGCTAGTGCAATTTGAAGAAATGTAAAAATATTATTCAATCTATTCTCATTCATATAATCAGAAGCTATAAGCAATGTTACTTCCAAGATTCTTGTGTACTAGTAACGGGTGCCCGGCGTTGCCGGGCATAAGTACGGGTGTATTCTAGGCAATGATGTAGACACACTTACAAT
>JAANSK020265306.1:0-12022 GCA_011763485.2 Isoetes engelmannii
CCGCCATTCGCAGCACGCCGCTCATGGCGGCGCCGCCTGCCGGTTCCCCGCCGGAAACCTGCACCTACCAGCAGGTTACCAGGCACTTAACATGTATTAAGTTTATGCCTAAGGCCCTTTAGGAGTTCAAAAGACATATAATATTTAACCAGGACCCTCTAAAATTTTTAAAGATCGTGGTCCTCCATACACCTAAATATTTAACCCAACCACTATAGCCTATAAAAGAGAGAAATGATAAATGTAGAGAAGTTAAACACCCTGCTACCAACCCTCTAACCATGACCCTTTAATATTTTAAAGAACTGTGGCCCTTTAATATTTTAAAGAACTGTGGCCCTCTAACGGACAGAGGGCTATGTGTTAAAAGCGACGTGTTTACAAGCAAAATAACATCCTATAACGTGGCAATAAACTTCACTTATTGAGTTTTGTATTTGCTTGCAATGGTTCTGGGTAAGGTAGAGAAAGGAATAACGTGGCAAATAAGTAGAGAAAGGAATAATGTAGAAGGATCCAGTACCGACGACAAAGAGGAAGGAAGCATTGGAAGCTTTGGGGATGATACTTGTTATAGTTTATTTACGGGTCAAGGAAAATAGATGCAGTCAAGAATTCATACATTCTTGGAACTTGAATTCTTGACATATGAGACTTGGAAGAAGCTTACTCTGAAGGTACCTTTAAAGACGCCAAATATTGTACGCTAGTAGCCGAGTTAATATAATAGAAAATATATTCTCCAGTATAAAGATCATGGCCGTCCATCAAAGCACAAAATATATCAAGGCCGCCCATTTTTCCGTGGAAGCCTAGCCTCCAGAATGTTCTGAAAGTACTTTTATGAATTCCAGATGCACAACGAAAACAAGCATTTGTTTTGCATCCTTCACCGGAATTGAGGAAATGGCAGAATCGAAAGCAGTCTTGGAGAGCGAATATCTGCAAGGATGACCTTGGCCGCATAATGCTCAAAACCGGCTCTGTTGTGTCGGATGAAGAGCTCACAAAAATGATGAATTCGGTGGACAGTGATGGAGATGGATGCATTAATTTTGAGGAATTTTTGAGCGTGTTTTGCTCTTCGGAGCAGAGCTATGCAGAGAGTGAACAGGAATTGCTAGACGCTTTTAGTGTATTTGATAAGAACAACGACGGGTTTATCAGCGCAGAGGAATTACAGTCTGTTTTGGAAAGGCTGGGCGTTTTAGAAGGTGCAAAAATTCGGGATTGCAGAAGAATTGTGCAGAATGTGGACTTGGATGGAGATGGTAAAATTGGGTTTTCAGATTTCAAGAGCATGATGCTGCGTTATTCCGACAATTTCATCTGCTGCATTTAAACCACACTGTATTGATTTAAACATTACTCTGCCTGCCTTCCGACTTGTGTCATAAATCCAAATCTTGACAATGTACAGAGAAGTGTTTGGCAACTAACAAAACTTCTAATGAAAAATGGGCGGCCTTGATATATACTTTGCGTTGATCAACGGCCACGATCTCTATGCTCTTGGCAAAAATAATTTTTAGTTTTTATTACTCCGGTAGCATACAATATTTGGTATCAAACTTCTTGAAGGTAGCTTCTTGAAGTCTAATGCCAAGAAATTAAGTTCCAAGAATGTATAAATTCTGGACTAGATCTATTTTTCTTGACCCATTAAATTATCGTGAATATCATTTGACTTGAATTACTGCAAATGTGAATATCATTTGCTTTAAATTACTGCAACCACTAGGTATTTGGAATGTAATTTAGGCAAACAAATATTTACGAAATGTAGAAGCATAGCAAGACATGTTTCCAGTGCTTTGAAATAACTGCTACAGATTTGATTTTGCGTGCAAAAATGATTTGATTGTGAAGTGGACAGTGGTGAACCACGTTCCACCACACAAATTTTTTGCTGGTTCAGCAACCTTATCACACGTTAATTTATGTTGATAATGAGGACAAAAAGTGAATGAAAATTGATGAAGTCAAGTCGTGCTAATGGATATGAAGTTGCAAAGCCTCCTCTCCGCTTCAAACATGTCAACAATTCCCTGTGCATGAGCAGTAATAGAACTTAAAGCATCACCGTTTGATAGTTTCATGGCCTCCACAATGACAACCCAGATCCCTGATTATCCTCCATTGCATCTCGCTTGCTTTAAGGGAGCCGAAGAAGAAGTGAAGCGCTTAATCCAGGAAGGTGCTAATGTGCACGACAGGACAGATGATAGAGAGTATACACCATTACATGCAGCAGTAGAAAATGGGAGGGAAAAGGTAGTGCACATTCTTCTTGCAACTGATGCTGCTTCAGACATCGTGGTTGGGGATCATGAAAAGGATACCCCTTTGCACATAGCTGCCGTTAATGCTAACAACGCCGACATTCTCAAAGCACTGTTCGAGAAATTGTGGGCCACAAAAACTGGTAAGCCTGTAGATTATAAAAATGCTAAAGATCGAACCCCTTTACATTATGCTGCTAGCAGGGGAGTGTTATCAGTTGTGGAGTTCCTTCTGGAACATAAGGCAGATAAGAATGCAGCTGACAAAGCTGGTGCAACACCATTTCATTTTGCTGCCAGAATTGGAAACATAGAAATAATGGAGAAGCTCATGGTTGACATTCATATGACAAGCAATGCCAGATTAAGTGCCTTGCATTATGCAGCTTGGAATGGGCGCAATGAGGCAGTACAATGGTTGTTGGAGAAAGGGGCTTCTGTTGAAGCAACTGATGCCCAAGGAGACACTGCCCTCCATTTTGCTGCAAGAAAAGGATCTTCAGATGTGATCAAAACCCTTTTATTACATAAGGCAGATGTCTTTGCTCCCAATAACAAGGGCGAGCAAGTCATGGGCCTGGCTCATGAATTCGGAAATGGTAAGGTGCTGCAAGCTATTTGTGATGCCCTGAAAGATGTGGAAGCTAAGTCTAAGATTGAGACAATGAATTTTATGGCATCTCACACAGATGGTACCAAGCTACTTCACTATGCTGCTGCTTATGGAAGAAGTGAAGATGTTGAATGGGTAGTGGCTAAGATAAGGGATAGCACTGCCCGCAAGAAGGAGGGTAAGGACAAAAATTTCCAATTGAATATTAACGAGACGGATGGAAGCGGTAGAAACCCAATGCATTGGGCAGCAATTAAGGGGAATACTGATGTAATAAAAATTCTTCAAGAAAGTAAAGTGAATCCATTGGCTGGGGACATGAAGAATAGAACTCCCTTGTGCCTTTCTCTCATTCACCATCAACTTTTATTTGTACAAAAGCTTCATCCTTCTTTGGGGAAACGTTTGACAAGCGAACAGTGGATCACAGATATTCAAATGTGGACAGATACATTTGACGATAAACTGGAGAACACTAAATTAGGCCAATTGAATATCATCCATGAAATGCCACCCATCTACAAGGCACTGTATACAGGAAACAAGGAGACTGTCAAAATCATTCAAGGGCTAAATAAGGGAGCGGTAGATTTTGTGAACATGAAGGGAGCAAAGACAGGGCGGACAGCATTACATTGGGCCACTATTCTAAAACAAACAGAGATTGTTTCCATGCTTTGCAAAACCAATGAATTTGAGAAGGATTTGATAGCAAATGTGCTAGACAAAGAAGGCAAGATTCCCCTGGACTATGACACAGAAATGGAAATTACGAAAGAGTTGCTAAAGAGAAGGGAAATTCAGTCCCATCTTGATGGTCTATATAGGGATCGACAGGTGTATGTAGATGCTGCGAATGCAATCTTGGTTGGTGCTGCTTTGATTGCAACTGTCACATTTGCAGGATGGATCAATGATTTTCTTCACTCGTATTCTCAACATGTGGGATTAAAAGTATTTTGGGCATCCAATTGTCTGTCATTCTTCTTTTCCATGGCGACCGTTCTTGCAGCAGCTGGCGCTGTGTTACCAATGCCACCCGGCTACATAGCCAAGGCTGTTTCAAATATTCGCAGAGCCCTGCTTTATGCTGCTAGTTTGTTTGCACTTTCCATCATTTGTGTCCTTGTTGCATTTGTCTCAGCAGGCTTTGTTGTCCTACCTTCTTCATCAAAATATCGAATAATCATGGTAATCACTGTAATCTTAGGTGGGCTAACCAGCCTCTGCTTTCTTGCAAACTTCCTTCGTGAACTGTGCAAGTTTAGGCCCCAGCAAATCAGAACAATAGAAGATCGTATTAAGAAGGCTTTGGGTTATCAGGTGGCTGCTGTTACAGAAGAATTACCTGTTGCAGATGCTCAACTTGACCAGGGGCCAGATAGGGCTAAGGATTATACAGTGGGAAGCCGATATGACTATCTTCCATGGGATGATGGTCTCGACAATCTTCCAATACCACCATCCGAGACTTAGAAGCTCACTCCTCTCGGTTGGACAGTCAACGTGATACCACCCAATGGAGTGTATATACTTGAAGCAGGCAAGTGCTGACTGGTGATCTATGCATTTCTTGTCATTTAATGCTCCAGTGACGAAGATCTGGGAGAAATGAACTCATTCATCTGCCCTCCATTTCACATGGACATGGCATGCTAAGTTTATATCTTAAAAATGTTCATCTGCCCTAAAACTTGTGATTCCCTAGCAATGCAAAGCATGTATAATAAGAGCAGAGCATTGCTTGTGAAACCCATTTAAATTGACTTCCGTATAAAGGGATGTACAAGAATCATACTTCAAGAAAAATAATTTTTTTCATAATGACATGATTTTTCTGTTCTCCTACGAACCTAAAAAGTAGTTGGGCTTTTCCAAAGTGGTAAGACTTTAGCTGCAGTTTAAACTGGTGATTATAAATCATAGTTACTACAGCACCTTAAAAATGACGTTCCAAGCCAATACTCATGTTTATATGGTTTGTCTCATAATTGCATAGTTTCTACCACATAATGGTGGTCCCTTTGCTGATATCCTCCTTCCCGAAAGTTCCCTGTTTATTGCACACTGAGGTGCAATAAAGACTGATTTCTAATTTGCAAGTCAGTTCCAGCTATACAACCTTTATGAAGTGCAGCTGTGTTTGGCTTATGAAGGTTGTGAAGTGCAACTTCCCATCACATTTTATTTCCTGAATCCTCTGAAACTTTAACAAGTATTAATATATCCTTCTTTCTCTGGTAAAAATGATGATCATCTAGATTCATTGTAACAGGATAAATGAGAAATTGGTATGTTCTCAAACATCTCATTTTGCTAGAATGAGGTTCCTGCACGTATGAGCATTAGCACAATGGACAAATCTTGATGACATAGTAGAATGGAGCCAGATTCTCAATAAATTGCTTGGGCTGCTATGGAAGCTTTTGCACAACCAATGTGCAAAAAAAGGAGATAAATTATCGTTTGATAAAGAACATGAAGCTGCAAGAACCCGCTTGAAAGAAACACATGGTGAAAATAAAAATCATTATTAGAGACTCTATCACAGAATGCTTAAACGCAAAAGGTAGCATTCCTTCAACATAAACAACAAGAGCTTTATGACAAGGAAATGCATGTCCTCCTTGAAGAAGACATAGATGCCCATGAAATAAATGATTATGTGCAGTGTCTGTAAAGGGAAAGAGTTTGTGGATATGCCAGCCATCCCTGACCAGCCTTTGGTCAAATTGAACGATATACGCCAGGTGTTGCAAAATTAGCAAATAATAAAGCAGCAGATACATCAGGGCTTTAGGCTGAAATGTTGGCAAGAAACAGTGGTGAAAAAAGTAATAGGCTCACTTAATCCAGTGACGCAGTCTGTCTGGCTTTCTGCCTGAGTGGCAGCTGCGTAGGATTATAACAATTCATTAAGGTCACAGAAGCCTGCCTCAAACTACGAAACGATAATGGCCTGTATCTCATTGCTAAACTCTTTGGAAGAGTGCTAAAGCACAAATTATATTAGAACAGAAGGGAATGATGTTAGAGCTGTTAATCAAGTAGGCTTCCTGTTCCCACCACTGTAGCAATGATCACTTGGTCACAATGACAGTTGATTAGAACTTCAAGGGGAATAAAGAATGCCATGTATAGAGCTATTAAAGCTTTTGATATTATGCCAAGAAATATGCTTTAAAGACTTATTTATCTACTGTTACACCAGAACTGTATGTTGTTGTAGCATGGCCTTATGAGCAGGTTATTGCACATGTCAGTTTGCCCTTGGTTGAACAATAGCATTGGAGTTGCCCAGCATCTCTTGCACTCTTTGGAATCAATATCGATGAGCTAAAAGATTCGTTTGAAGGCACATTGTGCAAATGGAGCATTAATAGCATAATACTGCTATATGCTGAAAATGTAGTTTGATAAGAACGAGTGAAGGTGAGTGAAGGATTGCAAAGACAATGTGATGCATCTGGCAATGAATCTAGGAAAAACAAAAGTCAGTGTTTGACAAAAATTGGGGCTCAAAATGAATATACATGGAACTCTGTTGTTAAGAAAAGATAGTAGGAGGCAGAAAAGCTATGCAGTCAAAATGCCAGAAAATTCAGCTTCTAAATTGGACCATGAATTTACATATGTATCGCACTTCTAGTGTATGTATATAAATAAATGCATAGTTATCCTTTATGGATGCCAAGGATGGAGGCAGGGTTGGCAAGGAAGAAATGAAAAGACGTTGAAGCATCAGAACTGGTGTTACAGCTCAAATGCCATATCCTTCGCTATTAGCAGAAGAGGCCACCACTAGAAGGAGAATCTATGCTACCACTTCATTCATCTACCTATTTCACAGGAAGTGGGATGGTTTTATAATGGAATAATAATAGAATATTGACACCTGACTAATGAGAGATCTAGTCCGAAGCTAAGGTCATTGACAATTTATGCGAAAATGCATGGAGACATATATAAGATATGCCAATTCCATGCTCACTTATGTAGCACAACAATATCTCTTGGATCCTTTGCCGCTTGCTAGAGACATCAGATTTTGAAGATGCAGATTACCTCCCATCATTTGCAGATCTAATGCGAGCAGTGGCATAGAATCCAAGAGAACAACAGATATGTTAGATGCAATTCTCAAGAAAAGGAGGACAACATGAAAGCTAGACAACATGAAAGTTATACAACGATGTCATACCAGGTAAGTGGTCTAAGTGGTCTTGTTAGTGTTCACACAATCCTAAGCATACCACGAGCAAAATAGGCCAAATTGGCATTAGCAGCATTTCCCAAGTTATTACTAAAGTGCGACCAATTTACTTAATTAAAGTTCTAATTGATTCCCTTTGGAGTGTTCTAGCATTACAACCTTTAGTCTCATTGACGATAGGGTCTATACAAGATAGTGAATATATTCTGTTGCAGATTCACTTCAATACTTCAATTCAAGCTGATATACAGAGCGACTCATCGGTTGCATATCGAAGTTGTGTTTTGAGGAATACATGCAAAACACTGTTTCTCCTTTTATCTGATTATGCTCACCTTATATGCTTGCATTTTGCACATAAGTTGGTTTAGCAATGGTTGGGTAAAGAGCAGAGAAAGGAAATTAATTTGATAAATAAGAAATACCTCTTCCACAATCAACGGCAAGTGCAACAAAATCTCAACGCCCTTGGTATCCGCTACAACTGAGAAACAAACTATTATCATTATCATCATCAAGTCAGCATGTCATCATTAAGTTTTATATAAAAATCACAGACTTTTCGCGCATTTTTTGTAGCTCATTAAACGATATCATGATAGTAACCGACAGTTGAGCATCCGTCCGCCAAATGATAGTAACTGCATCGAAACCCTGAGAAACAAAACTCAAGTCAAAAAACACGAAACTAGTGGGGCAGAAGTCTATCAACAGAAACTAATAGGCCAGAAGTGGATCAACAAAACTAGTAGGTCAGAAGTGGATCAACATAAATGGGGTTACGTGAAACTGGGCAGGGTTTTAGCCCGATGAGCCTAGGGTTTCTACGCCTTAAAAGCAGGGTATTTCTTAGAAAATGGATATTAACTTCCCAACATGTTAAAACGAGCGGTATTACATAATGTTTGTAATTGTTAAATGGTGTATTCGTATACAAATTTAGTACAAATATGATGTCAGCATATTGGATTTGGGTTTTGGAATGGTCGAATTTTTTTTTCCCTGTGTTTCTTTGTTTGGAAGTTTTCGTCGTGTACAGTTTTCTCAGGTGTTTTGGGTGGCGGGGCGATGGCGTTCCGGCAGCGGCTGTGGGGACCTGGAGGGCGGCCGATGCTTGCCTTCTTCAGTGTGATGTTTTGTGGCAGTTGGAGGTGAGTCTAGGGTTAAATTCTGCCATGATTTTGTAGAATCCGGCACCTGTGGATGTTCTGTGGCAATTGGAGGTGCATCTATGGTTTGAATTCTGCCATGATTTTGTACAATCCGGCACCTGTGGATGTTCTGTAGCAGTTGGAGGTTAGTCTAGGCTTTAAATTCTACCATCATTTTGTAGAATCGTGCACTTATGTTTAGCTGTTCCTACCTGTCTTGGTGGTCTGCTTGCAATCTCGGTGCATTGAATCCTTTTCCTGCACCTCAAGACCAAGGACCTCCTGGTGTTTGGGCTTGCTATTTCCCATCTGCACCTCTGTTCCAGCACCTAATTAGCAACTTCGGTTCTTCTCAGTTTGATTTAACCTACTCGGACAAGTGGTTAAGGGAGGTCAAACCATCTCCTCTCTAGGGTCATGCAAAAATAACCCTTGGCCTGCCTGCCTCAAGGCTTATTTTGCATAACCCTCTCAAGGAGGAGGTTAACCTCCTCTTCCATATAATTTTTCATTTTTGCACCTGGCTAGTTTTTTCTTTCTTTCTTTCCCTTTTTTTCCCCCTTCCACGAGTTGGAGGGATGGCCATAACCACCACCCATAGCAGACCCATGCACTCCTTTCATTGGCTGCTACTATAGGAGGAAGCCACGAAAGTGCCTCACTCACCTCTTCGCAGGCACTATTCTAGAGGGGGACCCACAAAAATACCTCCGCGTATGCTGCCCTTACAACACGCATGGGGTCCTGGAAGAACCCAGTCCACTACAGTGGGAAGACGGCATACTACCCACCCACGTGAAGAACCTGAACTTGCTACTTCAAATGACCACTTGAGGGTCCCTGGGTATCACCTAGGGAGCAATGGAAAAAGAATCCTCGTCTTTCGCAACTCACGGATGCTACTAAAGAAAACGAGATTCAATATTCCAACTACCAGGCTCCTGCTAAGGGACTAGGAGGGGCAGGCAGGGTCCCAAAATTTAACAAGGAATGTACCAATATCCTATGCAAATCGATAGCTAAGAGATACCACTACCCCTGCTCAAATGACTCCTACCTACTCTTTAGCCTTTCCGCACTTCCCCTCATACTCTCACTCCCTTGCTTGTCCTAAATTAAAACAAAAAGCCCTTTTAGAAGTGATACCTCAAAACTAGAAGACATCACGACATTTATACCACCCCCTGCCAAAGTTAAGACCATAGACAACGTTTGCTTGCAACTACCTATCCTAGCAAAAACGAACTTTAAACCCAAACCCAACTGTAAGTTAAAGGTAAATATAGCTACAAGGGCGCCTGCTTACCCCCAAATTTCTACGCTGGCTCAAGGAAAACGAAGAACCAGAGAATTTGAGACATACCTGGAAAACGCAGCGACAAGAACATACAACTCTAGTATCCATTGTTGATCCCTTATAGCTGGAGGAGTCAAACGCCATCCACCATAAAGGTCTAAACCATCCAAGAGTTCCTCTTCTTGCATTACAGTCTAGGACAAGCATACTTCCAATCTCCTTCCTGGCCACAATAATTACAACAAGAATTGGGCTTGATAGAGTTGACTGGAGTCTCCACCAAAAAGCTATACTTCCCACAGGAGAGAATGGTAGGGACATCATTGGCATCCCTAACTAACACCGTAGCTTTGAGTTTTCCCACCACACCATCATCTATCAAAAACTTAGGCTCACCAATAACAAATCCAATATTACCAAGAATGTCTTTGAGAACGTGAGGGGCCCCTGCTAGCTCGGTTGGGATTCCAGAGACCGAAATCTTTACCTCCACCCTGGGATCCCGGCAAACAAGTGGCATATAATGTGAGAAATTATCCTGCCATTCATAAATAGTGCAAAAGTTGCCCGGCAGTCAAAAATCCTGCACCTATATAATATTACGTTTACCGCCCTTTCATTATCAAGTTCCACATGGCAAAAACCGTTGCCTAAACTCAAATATTTCTTTATCGTGAAATCATACATATGAGCCATCAACCAATTCGCAAAACTCTTAGGGGTCCAAGCATTATGGAATCTCACTACCACTGACATCCTGCCCAGTTGGAGTGCCACCAAACCAATGTCAGCCAAGTGATTTTCTTGTAGCTCCACATGCTTGATGATGGTTCTAGAAGGTCCTGTAGTTGGCGCATTGCAAGCCTGAGCTGAATTGAATGTGAATTTTCTTGCTGCAAAACCCAAACCCATCTCAGAAGCAAGAGTAACAGGCTTAGATAAAATCCCAGCAACCTCCCCTGGTGCACAACCTCTAAACCATACACTATTCATTTTATCTAATAGGATTAGCCCTTTTTGGACTAGCTCATGATTGTACACCCAGAACAGATGCGATGTTGGAACACTCCTAGTCGGACAATCGCATATGAGCAACAAAATTTATTTTCCATGAAGAAGCTTTAACTGACGCAAATGTCTAAAAGCAAATAGCCAATTGACATGTGCAACTGCAAAGGCCAGAACGACTATTGTGCCATCCTCCCGATTCTCATCCACATAGACCCTAGGAAACTCCTCGGATCTAGCGTCAAGCAACCAGTGTACACCCTTTCCATTGTTGCTCCATGCTATAGCCACTTGCACCTCTTTTCTATTACTAGTTCTGCCATTGGTAGGGCTCCCATGACTAGCTATGGCTACACTTGACCCTTCCATCCGCGGCACATCAGCAAGTGCCAAGTACAAGGGGGGAGAGTACATTATTATTATTATTATTATTATTATTATTATTATTATTATTATTATTATTATTATTATTATTATTATTATTGACCTGCCTAGCACCGTCATTAAGCCTGGAGTTCTGACTCATAGGCTAAAGAACAGATAGGTGAACCCCATTGACGAATGAAGTAGAACTCCGATAGGTAGAACATTAGTCCTCCTCCTAGACAAAGAAGCAACTCTAATAGCTTGATACTTCCCAGCTGACTCTAAACTACTGCTGCTTTCATGAAATCTCCTTAAAGCATGCTCTATAGACGGATCTCCTAGATCAGGCTTATGGGATAAAAGCTTAGCCCTCCCCCCTTTCCTTATCAATATCAATGTCAGAGTCGCTTGGGTGCCTACCCCTTTTTTTCCAGACTGCCTTATCCATCGCACCACTTTTGGAATTTCTTGTTGCACTCCGTAAGAACTTAAGCATTCATAAACAATATAGAAAAATACAGAGAATCACAAGAGCAATTTGATCAGAGAAAACACGAACAGATTGCTTGATTTTTCATTGAGGAACACTTAACAGTTATATAGCACTGTGGCAATAAGTTAGGGCATAACCAATGCCTTCAAATCATCAACCGAAATATCAAAACAGTAACCACTAATCAAGGAGTTCATTAGGGAAAACACCTAAGCAGAACTCGAAATAGAAACTCCAATATTTCTTGACATCCAACATCCCTCCTCAAAAATATGAGAACAAACTCTAGCACATCCCCAATTGCTTCAGATTTTTGCTCATCTTTGGAAATGGTAGAAAAAGCAGTCATGTCTTCTGTGCTGCATTAACAAACTTTGATGTGTCCTTGTTCAACCAACTGCCTTATCACATAAAATTTGATGTCAACATGCTTCATACGCTGATGCATAACTGGATTCTTTGATATGGCCAAAGCTCCTTGATTATCACATAACATAACAAGTGGAAGTTTTAGAGTAAAGCCGCATTTGTAAAAAATGGGACATATTCATTCCCAACTTTTTTTCCGAGGGGCATTTTTCGACCCCCAGGGACGTTCG
>JAANSK020265317.1:0-12021 GCA_011763485.2 Isoetes engelmannii
CTACGATGAAGCAAGGTGTCGCCATGCATGATGTCCGTGTGACGACCGTATTGTACAATATCTGTATGGTCGTCACAAAGGCCATGGCGTCTTCAAATCTTGTCAATAAGAGTGGGGTCTCGAATCAAGACCTGCAAAAAGAGCTTCAAGCTCCGGCTATGGCGGCCTAAGAAGATGAACCAAAATATCAGTTTGCTCCACACGTGTCAGCATTTATGGTTGTTATGGCCATAACGTGCCTGTTGACTGTCATAACAATTTTTGTTGGGATAATGCGATTGTGACGGGATATAGCACTCCTACCATTTACGGTTGAGATTAAATCCTGGGCCTAAATGACGAGGCCCAGGACGTTAAGGAGGGGGAATTTTGTCTGCTGCAAGCTCCAATCTAAAAAGATGCAAATCCCTTATGCTCAAAACAACCAGGCCAAAAAGGTGTTTGAGGAAGAAAATAAAACCATGCGGTTGATGTTGTCTCTAGCAAAACTGTGAAACCAATCGTGATGTAGGAGCTGCACATCAAAAGCCTCATCCAAATCCTTGCTGCCTAGGTGAAGGATCATGGCTGCAGAATCAGGCTTGAAAAGCCTGTGTTTTGATGCTAGCACCTGCAAGAACCTACATGAACTGAACCGATGCTAAGGCACCAAGGTGGCGAGGCAACAAGGCGCCAAGGTAAGGAAGTGAAAGAATTTGCCAGATATTTCACCTGCTTACATATCCAACCTTGTTATTACTGTCCATCAAGAGACCACCTCTTTAGCTACTTCTGATTGTGTCTATATGATCCTGAACACAAAGAAAGAAATTACTGGCACATATTCTCTATTCTCTATGTTTATATGGTTATGAGTTGCTGTTGCGAGGTTTAATATGAGCCGTGGATGCAAAGCATATGCCGGGTATGATGCCAGATCAACGACAAATATCTTTTTGGAAAAACAAATGTCGTACCATTTCCTAAGGTCCATTTTCTAAGGTGTCAATGGCACATATGGTTAAACTCAATTTCCGCTGAGCGCATAACACCGGTGATTCCACAGGGTGGCACTACAGTTATTATGTGTCGGTAGATCTAGGGCGATGCTGAGGACGTGTGGAAATCCCGCAGCAGCTAGTTAAACTATCTTGAAAAGGCCAGGGACCTGTCAGTTGAATCCAGAGCTTGGAAGTTAAGCGACAACGTTCCAGAGTGTTTTAGTTTGAAAGTGAGTGTTTTGGTAATTGCATCGCTTCATGAAATCAGAGTGGAGGTGCCAGTTAAGGCCTCTGCCATGTCACCGAATTGGGTTTGAGTGAATTGGCTTCTTAACTCCGATAGTCGAATCTGGCCCTAAGTCCCTAACGAAGAAGAATGAAGACTTGCTTTAAAACATTCTAACTTAGAATGAAAACCCGCTTTGCTTGACGTTAACCTTAAATGGTACGGGCTGGCTACAGTATAGTAATTCACGCTGGGGCTCAAGTTACGCCCGTGTAGGATCTCTCGACAGCACCGCAACCTCGGCGGCACGAGTGGCGGGAGTCAGCTGGCCGCGCCGCCTTGAGACCCTACAGGGAGTAACGTGAGCCCCAGCGTGAATTACGTAGTACAAAATACCCTTTGCTCGTGCTTCTGCTTATAAATACACCTTCCGCGTCCAATAACGGAGCTCGGATAGATGGCGGCACTCCATTCTGTGCCCGTGCCTTCTGGAAATTTCGCTTCATCCATGCTTGTTGCACCTAAAGGAAGACCATCCTTAGTGCTCACCCGCGCAGCTGCTATAACTACCTTGCCAACTGGTTACGGGCGAGTGGCATTGAAGTTTGAGGAGCTTAAGAAACGTGGGAAGGTAGAAGAATGCTGAATTATACTTGGATGTAATGGAATCCCAAAATTTTATGTCTGTTATTGCCTCTGCCTCCTTGCTTTCGGGAGGAAATGTATTGTTCTTTTTGGTAATGTTGAGCGCTTGTTGGACAGGTTGCTTTGATCCCATATATAGCGGCTGGGTACCCGGACTTAGAAACAACAGCTGAAGCACTTGAATTACTGAGTACCATGGGGGCCGATATTATAGAGCTTGGTGTACCTTATTCAGATCCACTCGCAGATGGCCCAGTTATCCAGGTTTGCTTTTCGACTTGTTTTACACAACACACAGGAGTTCGTGTGATTATAGTTCACTAACACCATGCCTATGTGTTTCAGGAAGCTTATACAAAGGCTTTAGCAAATGGCGTTACTCTTGATTGTGTTCTTGATATGCTTCGCAAGGTATAAGTTTCACTCCTTTTTTGTTTACTTGTGGCTTTTTGTTTAACACACTGCATGAATTGGAATTGTTGAATGCCAGTTGAGCTGTTAAGTTTCATAAACAATTCTACAATGGCTAATGCTATAGTGTATATGAAGTGATTTGGAACTGATCTTTGTATATATTTGAGAATATTCAGCGAGCACATTACATGATTACATCATAGTTTGTTATGTTGTTTTGCAGGTACAGCCTACTTTATCTGCACCTATTGTTCTGTTTACTTACTTCAACCCAATCCTGAAACGAGGCTTGGAAAGATTTTTTGAGGATATCAGAGCAGCTGGTGTTTCTGGTTAGCAAATTTGAGTTTTTTTGTATTTGAAGTTCACTTCTCAGTACAACCGTTTGACAAAACTTGTGGACAGGTCTTATTGTCCCTGATGTGCCACTTGAGGAGACTGCGAAGCTAAGAGAAGTTTCTACAACAAAAAATATTGATCTTGTGAGAATAGGTGGTTGATGGTTCTTTTAAAAGTTTGAGTTCAAGCATTATTCGAATTAAGTTTTGCATTCTTTTTAAAGATACTTTTAGCAGCACCAACTAGTCCTCTACAACGCATGGAGGAGATTGCAAAAAGCTCTCAGGGTTTTGTGTATCTGGTGAGTCTCTGTTCCTTGAGGAATGTGTAGTCTTAGGTGTAACTTTGACCTTTTTGATATTTTTCGAGCAAAAAAACAATGGACATGGATCTTGCCACTCTAAAACAAACGAATTGTCATTTGGCAAGGGAGCATGCACAGCTCCCTGATAAAGACGAGCCAACCATTATGAAGAAGTTAGTACAGTTGACATAAGGTTGGATTGTGAAGTCAACTACGTCAAAGACATATGCTACATGTCTGTTATGCATGCTGATTTGTCTCAGTTTCAGCAATAGACAAAGCAGGCCAAAAGATTTTCTTTGGAGATGACGTGGATGTCAACCCTGCACAATGTTTGGATGTATGTGGGTGCTACTGCCTGACATGATTTAACAAGAATGATGTCCTGGATAATTAGGGTGAGTACGCGCCGTTGTTTAGAAGTTCTTCCCTTCTTGTTGGTTGTTTTTCTCTCCTCATGTTTGTCAGCAAAATTAAATTGTTGATTCTTATATGAATCATAGTGCATTGTACGGAGCCTGCCAATTGAGGTTGGAAGTTGCTTCCAATTCAAATGTCCTAGTCCTAACACAGCACTTAATAAAGAAACTCTGGATCAAAGACTCCGTAGGTTATCCCCAGGCTGGCTGAGGATACACTACCAGGCTATCCTTTCAGAAAAATATCCAATGAAAATTACATTCTTAGACCTGTTTTTAACTTATTGAGCTGCTCCCTTTGGGATCTGAAATGCTCAACATTTGGCTTCTTTTCATAAAATAATGATTCAAATTACTCCGATTGAGAATGTGCATCGCATGCGACTTGCCTCATTGCAAAATCATGCGTCAGACAAACTTCGGCGCTCCAAATCCTTAGGCTTTGTTCTTTATAATGCAGATGATAACCTGTGGATCAGGTTGGACATTGCTTTGCTTGTGGTTTTATGTTCATGATCTTATCATGACGAGGACATTACCAAGCAATTTAAAGAAATCAAAGGACAACGAGCAGCATGATTGAGATGAATGATTGTGGGTTGTTCCCTATTTTTTCTAGCTTGATAGAGCCATTTCACGTGAGCCTTATTAAAGTCTGGTTGTCTATTTGACTGTCGCTATACTTTAAGTAGGTACATCTAGCAGGTTGTCCCCCCTCATTAGAAGGCTGTCTGCTCTTCTTAGTTGAAAGATTGTGATACAGTGGGGTTGGCTTCTTCAATATCTGTTTGTATGGATGTATACAGATAGACATATGCGGGCACTCTGGAGAAGTGCCACCAGGTATCTAATGGGTCTTGAAATCACTAGACATATGCATACAAACAGATGTATACATATGAGAGATTATGTCCTCTCCCATTAGAAGGTTGTTTGCTCTTCTTAGTTGAAAGGTGTACCAATGATGAAAGATTGTGATACGGTGAGGTTGGCTGCTTCAATTTCTGTTTTTATGGAGGCTCAAATGTACACAGATAAACACTTACGGGCACTCTGGAGAAGTGCTACCAGGTATCTAATGGGTCTTGAAATCTCTAGGCTTAGCATGTGGCAATCAGTGGTATCTCTTTCCAGCTTGAAAGCTGAACACAAGACATTGTTCGAAGTCACTTTTTAAGTAATTTGTCTTACGATTGCTTGACTAGGATGTTGTTCCACTTTGATATGACAACAAAAGTAGTCCTGCCTTTCATGACACACATTGACACCCATTCGCATTCAGCACTCTACCTACTAAAGGTTTTCTTCACCTCGAGATATCAGCTTTAATTCCTACCAGAGAGTTGTGTGCTATAACTCCAATTTCCGGTCTGCTTTGTGCTCAAGGGAAGATGCCCCAGCTAAGATGATTGCATCATCATGGCTTTAAGCGAGGATGTCAAAATGTACAGACATCTCAGTTTAGATATGGGCGAGTCAATAGAGATGGTTTTGTTTGCACTCTGTTCATCAGGCTTGCCCCTTGCATAAAATCGGCCTATTAATAACATTTATAGTATGCTGAATCTTAATGGATGAACTTAAGTTGAATTTGGTTTTTTGTATATTCTACAGGTGAGCATAACTGGTGTCACAGGTGCACGAACATCCATGGATTCCAGAGTGAAGAAGCTTATTTCTGACCTAAAACTGGTATTTAGATTCCTGCCCAGTCAGCCTTCCTTTACTTCATGCAAAATGAAATTGTAACTGACCAAGTGTACCGGCCTTTGCCTTTGTTGCATGAATTGTCTCGGTTATGTTCCCCCCCCCCCCCCCCCCGAAGGGCTGATATCTGGCCCGCCATGCTTGGAATAGAGGGCCACGATTGTGCCACGTAGGGGAGGGGAGGCTGTATAATGCACGCGTCCCCAGTCTACCAGTATTATTCTTATATACTAGTGTCGGTCCAGTTGCCATATAGTTATGTTGACAAGGGGTTTTCTTTTATATTCTGCAGGTAACAGACAAGCCCATAAGTGTTGGCTTTGGTGTTTCAAAACCAGAGCATGTAGCACAGGTATTACAATTCTCCTGAAGTAACAAATTCAATGGATGCACTTTTTAGACCAGTTGGCCTTATGCTTGTTTAGTTTTGCCATTCTATGTAAATATACATGAGGTGGTCTTCTTTTGTTGATGTTATGAGATTTGGAATGGGAACATACATACGAGACATGTGAGTTTGGTTGAACTAGGCAGTACTTTAAGCGTTGGCATCCATGTTATTTGAATTCATTTAAAGGATATTATATTCCAGGTCGAACAATTGTGCAAATTCTAATGGATAACAGCCAACTAGTTAAATGTATTATCTGTTATCATCACCATAATGTGCTTATCTTGCTAGGAATGCCCTAGCAACAAAAATGTGCTCTTCCAATGTTGCTTGTCAATGAAAATATGCCCTTTCATTTTGTTAAGAATATCTTTATTATGGCCAGGTCGTAGATTGGGGAGCTGATGGGGTCATTATTGGTAGTTCTGTGGTCAAGCTTCTTGGCCAAAGTGGCTCTCCGACGGAAGGACTTGCTGCGTTGAAGGCTTACATTACGGAGATTAAGGCGGCACTCCCTTAGCCTAATTATTTTTTGGCAGCAAGCTTTGTATTCACTATTCTACTTGTCTCTTATTTTTTCAAGTGGATATCAGGATGTATTGTCTGCCATGATGATTTTGATAGAGCAGTCACAAATTTGAAGCTTTGCTTCAATGGCATCTAAAGCCAGAGTTTGAAAGCAGGCAAATTGGGCAACGAATTTTAGCTAGGTGACTTCCTAAAGTTAAAACTTTCAAGCAAAGTTGTGAGCGTGATTTCTGGAATGTCTGTATACGGTTCTATTTTCGTATGCCACTGGTAGCTAGAATTTCCCTTACCTATTATCTAAACATATATAATCAGGTTTCATTTTTTCTTTTCTTTTTTTTCTTCCGTGTTCTCCGCCGCAATCCATATTCACCTCCCCATGCCACGTTTTGTGTGTTGACGAATCTACTCCATTGATGTCGCCATCCAGCAAGCTGGATCGAAGCGAGCAATGGCCGGCAAGCTAGGCACGTGGTATTTTTGGATGATTCTTCTGCAAGGATCCTTCGGTTTGCTTCTTCGGCAAGCAAAAACGGGTTGGGCAGGCTTTTGGTGGCGACTTCGGCAAGCAAAACGGATCGGGGAGGCTTTTGGTGGCGGTGGAACATTGAAAGCAAGATGAAGTGGTATGTTATTCTATTCTGCATAAGCTGCTTCTTTCTGTAGTAACCTAAACCTTCTATCTGAATTTGAAAAACGCAGGAAATTGTTCTTTATTCATTCAGAAAAATCAAAGAGCTGTGTCTTTTTACCCTTTATGCATGAGGCTTGAAAGGGCTTTTTGATAGAGATTTTTGGAATTTTCCTTGATGCTCCTGTTTCGTGGCACCTGTTCCGTTAGTAGCGGCAGCAGGATTGGAGTATGAACCTTCAGATGCCGCAGGTGAAATATAAATTGGAGCCAGCCAACTTGCCTTAACTAGCAGCACTTCATGTATGATTCTCTGATCTCTTTGTTTTTGAACTCTTGCCTTCTCTGTGCTTGATCTGTCTGAAGGCCAAGGTTAAATTCCTGATAAAGAAAAAATACATTGGCTGAATCATCTTGCTATTATGTTTAGATTAGCCCTAACAAGCCGAGATCTTTTAATTTCATGTAGATTCCAGTTACTTTAGCTGGATTTGAAAAGTGGCCATGGAAATGGAAAGTATATAGTGTAAAAATTGATGGAATTGATGTCTAGCTCAGATGAGGCAAGAAAACTCAGCATTTTGTCTGAAGATGCGCAGATAATCTTTTTCCCAGTGACAAGCACAGCAGCATTTAGATGGCCGAATTATCAGTAATTGTGGATGTCTATTCTGCTGTGTTGGGCTTTCTCTCTAGCATATAACTTTTACCTTCAAGAAATTCGCCGATTAACATCTTGCCCGTGTCACATTTTGTAAATGCCTTTGACATGCTTCGGACTATTGGCAACATGCAACTATTTTTCTGGTTGTATGCGGTTATTGGGGTTCATTTGGCATGATAGTTGTATAGGGCCATGCAAAAAAAGTTCCCCTTTTGTCTGAAAATAAAAGGATAGCAGGCAGCAGGCATGTGTTGGTGTAATCTATTTGTCACTGAGATGTGGGATACTATTTAGAACAAGCGTTTATTGGAAGACAAAACAAGCAGCTCTTTATTTGAAGCAAAATTTGACAAATCTTCATATGTTACTTAGTATGGCATTAAGAATTCTATCTGTTATTTGAGACATGAATTGGTGATGCAATTATTGGAAACATTTACTATTGTTATATAAGAAAAATCTCTCTTTTGAAAAATCTTGCTTAGAAGAACATGTGCGTTGTGATTGCAGATTTTTGAAAGAGGAGGAAGAATTCATCGGAATCTTCTAAGGAAAGAAAAAGATCATGGAATTTTGGGCGTTCCAGTCTAGTTGAATTTTCTTCAGCTGGTTGTGGTTATGATAAAAGTTGTCACGATGGTGGCCATGCAGATTATAGTGATTCTGATGGTCGCAATTGCAATCGCTATGAAACATATGCTCATGATCATTATTGCAGTCCTCCAACTTCACAGGGTTGGAACAAGAGAAATGTTCTAACATGGCTTGAAACTTATTGCAGACCTCCAACTCAACACACGACCTAGAACTCACTGCAGACCTCCAACTTAAGAAAACGTGGACCTTATTGCAGACCTCCAACTTCACAGTGTTGGATGTTCTAACATGGCTTGAAACTTATTGCAGACCTCCAACTCAACACACGACCTAGAACTCACTGCAGACCTCCAACTTAAGAAAACTTGGACCTTATTGCAGACCTCCAACTTCACAGGGTTGGAACAAGAGAAGTGTTTTAATATGACTTGAAATTTATTGCAGACCTCTAACTTAACACACGACTTAGAACTTATTGCAGACCTCCAACTTAACATGACTTGGACCATATTGCAGATTTCCAACTTCAGAGGGTTGGAACAAGAGAAATGTTCTAGTATGATTTGAAAGATATTGCAGACCTCTAACTTAACACACGATCTAGAACTTATGGCAGACCTCCAACTTAAGGAAGACGACTTGGACCTTATTGCAGACCTCCAACTTCACAGGGTTGGAAGGCCGCCGCGATAAATTTCTTGTAATATATAGTTGTAGGTTCTGAAATTGTAGGAAATGTACGGTCTAATATACGATTGTTAATAGCTATTGCGTTTTAGTAGATCGTTTATTATACTGCTGACGGTGGACATGCACTTTTAGAACTGGGGGACATAAAGCAGAAGAAGGGCCCAACCTTTGGTCGATTAGGGCGTGGAGGTGGTCATGCAGATATGGAGAAGAGCTTCCGGCATTACCAAGGAGGCTGCGTTGAATTTCTTGGTTGATTTTAGAGGGCGGTTATTCTTTTTGAAGGCTCTATACAGAGCGGATTCTTTGAAGGGCCAGTTTCTTGGTGGATGTTACAAAACAGAGTTTCTTACATAGTCGATTCTTGGGCAAAAGATCTTTGCACATCAGATTCTTTCTGGCTGTTTTGCCTTACAGTTTCTTAGAGTGTCGATGTGAGATTTTAAGTTGCTTGGTTATTGTAGAGCGATTCTTGTTTCAGAGCTTCTTCAATACAGTGTTTTCATGTGCAAGCTGTTTCTTTCTGGGTTGGATAATATTCCAAACTAGGGATCATGGGTCTGTGGTAGCCGTAAGCCTCCTTTGGTTTTGACACTTCGGTAGGGGGTTGAATTTCCCCGGGCTTGCTAGTGCAAGCTATTTAGACAGTGGAGCAGTGGAGCAGGGCACGAGTCCCTTTGCAGTTGCGCAGATGTGTGGAAATTTGCCTTTCTTGTACCTGTGGAAATTTCTAAATCTCGAATGTCTGTTGTTGTTGAATTTGTTGCAGAGAAGACAGACCAGAGTTATTGTTGGCTTGAACAAACTTAGCTTCTTGTTTATATTTGAGCTTCTGATTTATCAGTTGTGTTTGAGATTTTCATTCTTTCTGCTATTATTATGCCTCAGTATGCAAATATTAGAAGTGGAGGTGGTTTTAATGGTGCTGCTAAGAGCCCATCCCCATTAGGCCGCAAAATGGAGTTACCTTTGCCATGTGGCAAGCCCAATTCCAGAATTGACGTTCCCATTGCAATCCAAATTTCTCATCTGCGATGACAACCGAGGCGCCTTTCCTTTCTTCAGAAGAGGACTTGTGAGGGCGCATCCCCATTAAAGAAAAACTGGGTTTGCCATGTCACCGGAACTGGGTTCCTACAATTTGTCAAGGGGCATACCATTCCCATTATCGAGCGTTACCATCGCTGAATTTAGTTTCTTGTTTAGTTTCTTGGAGGGCTACAGGACAAACTGAAACTGAGCTAGAAAACAAACGTAATTGTTACAGTAACTGTTACAGGACAAAAAAAAGCTTGCTAGAAGACAAACCCAGGGTATGAATTGGGCAATTCAGAAGTCCTGGACTTCCGAAGAAAGGGAAGGTGATCTTGACTCGTCAGCAAAACTCCGGTGCGTTGAAGCTCATGGGAATGGTTTTTTCCTGGCTGGGATTGCCATGTGGCAAAGTCAGGCCTGGATTTCAGCCTAATGGGGATGTGGCCTGAATTCCCTATTTCGCAACCAGGTTTGTCCGTAGTTCAAAATTTTTTGTCTTCTAGCTATGAGATACATAATTCTTCCGGTTTTTGCCCTACTTCTTGTCTTTTAGTTTTGAATTTTCCTTCATTTGCAATGGGAATGGCTGCCGAATTCCGTTCCTATTTAAATTACATGGGAAAAGAAGGTAATGGGGATGCGCCCTAAACTCCTGGTTTATATTTGGGCTTCTGGTTTATCATTTTGTTTTTGAGATTTTCACTCTTTTTGCTATTCTCTCCCTTTATTCATGGAATCCTTTATAGAATATTCCCTCTGCACAATTCTTGACTTTTAACCTAAAAACAAGATGGGTTCAAACCCTAATTTCCACGTCACACTCTGATTTGGGGACAATGGTTCCCACTTGTTCCTAAATAAGTAGATAAATCTTCAGTGCGCTACGCTTCCAATAATGACTGCAATAATATATTGGGTACTTATAAACCTCAAAGAGACAAATACAATAACATTGTCAACATCTTTGCGAATGTGAGGAAATAACATCTAGATATTGGCAAGGACCTTAAGCATTTTTGTAGATCCTATTCATCATAAGTTCGTGATCAACAACAAGTTCATTTCTTTGCATCTTATCATTATGTAGTTTCTTCCTTATGCATGCTCTACCTTTCAAGTTATACTTATGAATCATAAAGGAAGAGAATGGGGAGTAGATGCTTCTTTGGCGAAGGAAACAAAACATTTATTGCTTGATCACAAATCAACCTATGTATGATGATGATGGAAGTCGGTTATGCAGGTGACTACTAGAGATTGCAAAGGTATCCCTTTAAAGCGAAGAATCTTTACCTGCACCGAAATCCTTTAGGAAGGAAACTCAGCTCCCGACCTGGTACACCGTCTCTTTCCAATGCTGAAACAAACTGATACATGAATATGGATATCCAAGGTAGATTAGATCAGCCTAATATACACGGTAGATCTTTAAACTCTACATCCTTTTCTTTTTTCAACCTAAAATGTCGGTTGAACCAGTTGCCGAAGATGGAGACTTCTATTGCCGAAAATAGAGAGCCCTGATTGAAAAATTTTGTTGGCAAAGGACATGCACAGTGCTGAAGTCTGAAGCACGTGATAAAGTTAAAAGCAAGATTGGCCTAAAGCCAAGGAATTCCAAAAAAAAAAAAAGAAGGGGGAACTGGAGGAATAGAGGAAGGTATCGGAGCAAGGGAGGTTGGAAAATGAAATAATTTGAGGTCGATTTGGGAGAGGAGAGTTACGACGACGTTCCCCAACAGACACATTTTGGCTATTTTTCTCAACCATCTATTGGTTTAGATCAAAATAAAGGGTCAAAATCTAGCTCATGTCATTTTTTAGGACGCGCGGATAGGCTAGGCCTTTGAGATAAGGTGTCACCCAGGGTTGGGCTATTGCGCTAAAAGAAAAGAACTAACGGTAACGCAGGCTTGTGGAAGGGATGGGTTGGATTGCGTAGTATTTCAGGTTATCTGGTTGAATGTGTAATGAATGTACATTCTATGACTCTAAATATGTGAATTGCAATTTGATAATTAGAGTTTTCATTATAGAGAGCATCCACTTGTATGAGACAAATGTTTTCTTCTAAAACACACAGACAACAGCTTTAGATATTTAAAGGCTGATCCTAATATGCAATGGTCGATGTTAAGCAAAGGCACGTTTTGTACTTTGCTTGTAGATATGCTAAACTTCTCTCTTAGCTCATGGGGATTCTAAACTTCTCGCCTTTAGCAAATATGACAAACAAAATTCCTACATCCAAGCTTCCTTGTTCGTCTTATGATCGACCACATACACACGTATTTATACACATTGGACATTTAAATCTTTGGTTTAATGGCGTATTTGTAACTCACAGTTAACTAAAACTTACTAAAAAATGAGCCGCGCTTAATGACGGCCAGGATTGCCCAAAATCGACATCCAACGGTCCGAGCCAACCGGTGGACGCCCTGTACGAAT
>JAANSK020265328.1:0-12021 GCA_011763485.2 Isoetes engelmannii
CCAACGTTCGAGGCGAACTCTAGGCCTAAACTAGTTTTTCTTATATAGAATATCTATCCTGCACAAAAAAGAATAAATAGGGGCGAGAAAAATTTTTCAGCTGCACATAATGCACTAGAACACAAAAAACATTTCGCGTAAGCGAAGCTTCAGGTTCGCTTACGCGAAATCGGTTCGCGTAAGCGAACCTTCGGTTTCACGTTAGCGAAACCTTTTTTGCTTCGCGTAAGCGAACAGAAGGGTTCGCTTACACAAAAATTGGTTCGCGTAAGCGAACCCGAAGCTTCGCGTAAAGCTTCGCTTACGCGAAAATTTTCCGACATCGGAATATTTTTGGACGTATTTTTGACGTTTTATACTTCAAAAAGTTGACGTATCATACATAAAATGCGTTTGGCATATAATATGTATGCCGTATTGAACCTATCCCTGCCCCAAAGAGACAGTGGTACCTCGACACTCCATAAGCAACTTACAAAGAAACATCAACCGTACTACTGTACAAAGTGGCCCTCCATATCTACAATACCCAAGAAGTACCGCCAAATGGTGAACCTCCGCTCTGCAAATCCCGAGAACACAAGAAAGCTCTGGAAGAGCTTGTACCTAACACGAGGAACAAGAGAGGCTGCAGGCTGCTGAACCCCTTGGAAGATCCACAGCCGCCGACGATTCCAAATCAGCCACACCAACCAGGCCACACACAGATGCAGAGCCTGCTTCCGGAGGAGTGGTCATGCCACAGGGTATACATGAAGCAAGAGCTGCTGGCTAGTCAGTCTCACCTGAAACAAATCCGTGACCCAATCCCAGGCTGTCTGCAGGTGGAGGCATAAAACCAGACAATGCTCCACGGTCTCACGGTGAAGACCACAACAAGGGCACAGGGGGCTCACACTTGGCCTAAACCGGCTCACAAGAACGTTCACCCTGATACAACAGTGCACCACCTGCCACAGTAGCACCCTAACCTTCGGTGGGGGAAGTGGGCACCACGTCCATGTCCAGACCGCACAAAGCATGAGGCCACAACATCTGAATGGACCTTCCACACCTGCACCACCACATCATCCTGAAGGACTATAGGTATGTGCTGCGGAATACTCCACGTCACCTGCTTCCAAAGAGGCCGATCACTACCACGCAGCCGAAAGCGGGCTCGAAAAGAGCCCCACGAAGCTAGCTGACCTGCAAAATACCAATCCTCCAGGGTACACACACCAGCCTGCCTCCAACGGGCCTGCGTCGGGGCATGCACAGTGACAGCCAAGGGCAAGTGCGTAGGGAGCAGAGGAACCCACAAGAAAGGAGAGGAATGGTGATAAATAGCAGCATAATCCAGCTGAAAGAGCACACGTACATGCTCCCAAGCCTGCAACACCCCCGTGAGGAAAGGGGATGCGTAGGAAAAGGCCTGAGACCATAAAACAGCGCCCAAGGCAAGTCCACAGGGACAGTCGGCTTTCCAAATACCACACATTGGCGAAGAGACTGCAACAGTAAAGCTGCACTAGGAGACGACGCCCCCTCCAGCAGAATGCTCCAAACAAACTTGGAGACCAACACCTTACTGTGCAAGGCCAAATCCAAAATGGCCAGGCCCCCATCTTCTCGGGAGCGGAGACACTTTCACCAAGCCACCTTTACCACCGCCCCTTCATCGTCTTCACCCCACACAAAACTCCGAACAATGCGATCCAAGGCCTGCATCCTACCCTCAGGAGCTAGCATTGCAGATGCTGTGTACACATGCGTGCTGCAGAGCACTAACTTAGCAACAGTAATCCTACCCGCGGTCAAGATATATTCACATGTTGGGGACATCTGTAATATATAAGGTCTTGGGATGGCGCCTCCCCATGGGTTACCCTATACGGACTATAGTGTACATGTCGTAGCGTACGACATGTACTACTGATGTGGCAGTAAAATGTATGTATTTATACCATATATTGTCTTGGAATGTCACATTCTCCCCACCTTGAATTGATGGTGTCGGCAACATCATTGGTCTCCCCACGTTGAAACCTACATGATCCCTGTCGGACTAACATGTACATGAATGCAATTAATTAATAGTTTTATCGTTATTAACAGGTACTTTGGATCAATTAAGTTATTACAAATTTTTAGGCATTTTAATTGCCATATAGTTAATCAAATTCAACAACTCATGCATCAAACTTATCACATAACCAAATTCCTTGTGGCATATAGATATACAATTATCATGCCACAAGTCTCTGGTGTGCGACCTCCTGCCTTCTCCCGAATTTTTTGGTTTGCAGGTCACACCTTGTTAGTATTTGTCTAATATTATAGAGTTGGTTATAGGGAACCACCCATTTAATACCACTTATATCAACTAACATGGATGCAAGACTAAGACGTAGAAAGAGAATGTTTCTTCCTCTCCACATGCTGGGTGATGCTATTATTTTTCTCCATCTGCTAGGTGATGCCGTTGTTTTTCCCACCTTCTAGCTGATACTATTTTAGTTTCCACCCATTGGATGATGCTATTTTGTTTCTACCTGCTGATTGGTGCTATTTTTCTCTCCAAACATTGGGTCATGGTGCTATTATTATTTGCCCACCCGCTGAGTGATGCTATATATATTTCCACCCGCTGGGTGATGCTTCCACCAGTTGGTGATGTTTTTTATCTATGCATATTTGTACTAATATCTCACTGATACTGATGATTTCCTGGGTTTATTTCCTTTTAGGTGATCGCTCGCCCACGACACGCATTCTTCTTTTATTTTTCTCAACACTTAACATGTATTTTGCATGTCTTGACTCCGAGAAGTTTGATCAAGAGGAAAAATGTGTTGCGTCTTTTTCTTTTTCTGTTCGAATTTTTTTTTTTTTTTTTTTTTGGGTCTTTTTCCTTCTTTTTCTGTTCGAATTTGCTTTGTTCTCAGCATTAACAGGATTTTTGATGGTAAGATGTTTCTTGTTTCTGATCTAGGAATGTCTAATCTCTACAGTTTAGCATTTAGGTAATCTAGTCCATCCAATTAGTCCAATTTGCTTTGTTGCTTTTCCTTAGTCTGTTTTCCCCTTCTTTCTTGGTCATCCCCTACTTTTCCCGTTCACTTTCTGCCCCTTGTTGATTTCTCCTGAGTAATTATGAATCTAAAGAGCCCGATTAACCTAAATTTTTCAACTCTCCCCTTCCTTCATTGTTTTTTGGCGCTTCAAAAAAAGGATCAAGACTCTCTGCTTGCAAATATTTAGGACATCTCGGTTAATCCTTTGAAATTCATCTGCTTTCGGAATTTTAAGGATCTCTCTCTTCTAAAAAATAGAATGGATCCTCTCTCAGACAAAACTCTAGTCTGGGATAACCTGTCCAAAGATCCTTTTGTGCTCGGACACCATCCACAAATTGACCTTGCTACTGGTGTTCCAATTCCTTATGGACCTCAGAGACCTTCAAATGAAGTGCACTGTGATGATATATGGGACGCAATTCTTTAGTAGGAGTGGCCCAACACAGCTTCCAATCTCGCCATTGCTCATGGTAGTCCTAAATTTCCCTATGGTGCTTGATAAAATTAAAAATCTTTCCAATGCTGTTGTCATTATCAAAGTTGATAAGGTCGGGATTAGCATTGAAAAACTCTGGTCATTTCTGCTTTCTCTTCAAAAAGGTCTAGCTATCAACACAATTTATTGGCTAAATTACCCTTTCATTATGGTGGAGTGTGGGAATCAAAGGTCGGCAAATGTTCTTTTTCACAGTGGTAACCTTGTTTATGAATTCATTTATCTTTTATAAAATGGAATCCAAAACTGTCTACAGCAGAGTTATATAACTTACGTGTGGCCTCTGTATCTCTTCATGGTCTAAATCCAATCTGTTGGAATGAAGAATCCTTCAAAACACTTTTTAATTCCATTGGAAATTATGTATCCACTGTCTATGCCCTTACAAACCTCAAGTTGCCTATTTCTAGCTTGATCTAACAAAAGACATACCTACATCTATTCCTTTCACATTTTGCTTTGGCCAAAAAAAATCCCTTGGACCTTAGGTGAAATGGCTTACCTCTTATATGCTTAACTTGTAGTTCTAGGCATTTTTGGTATGCAGAATGCAAAGAAAAAGGGGTCTCAAAACATGACAATGGTGTACATGAGATTCCAATTGACTCAACATCCAGCTTGAAGAACCAAATAGTTTTTCAAGAAAAGCTACAGGAAGTCCAAGATTCTTACTGGAACAGAGTTAATGGAAGCACGAAAAGAATTGCTAAAAAAAAGATTTGAAAGAGAACAATATAATGTTGCAAATAGGGAGAAGTTGGCAGATTACAGAGAAAGCTCTCAGCTCACTTTTCAGATGACTAGGATAGAAAAATATAATTCCAAGGGAAAAGCTAAAGTAACTGTGGCTCCCTCCAAACCTGCTGTAGATCTTCATTCCACTTTATCTCAGATTGCTACACACCCAAGCAGGGTTGGAAATTGAAGGCTGCAGGCCATGCAAGACCCCTTTTACACTGCAAAATAAAGTAAAAAAAAAAACAGACCTTCAAAAACAAGTCTACATTTCACATAGCCTTGCAAAATGGAAGTAAAAAAAAAAGGGGACATGCAAAAAAAAGTCCATTTTTGGACTAGCCATGCACTTAATACCCCTATATTAATTTATTTTTCTAAGTATATACTTCACAATTTTCCTATAAGCATACCACCCAAACTAAATTGAACCAACCAATCTAATTGTTGTACCATATAAGAAAATAAAAAACATTAGAGAAAAGCTAAAGAAACGAATGGCACATTTGGCATAGTGCATAGCAATTAATGATTGGGGGAGGGAATCGTCATTAATAGAATGGGTGGGTGGCATGGCAATTAAATGCCTAAATTCTTTCCTTTAACAAACAAAAACGTACGTTTGCAAAAAAGAAGAGGGAAAAAAATTCATTATCTTTACTGTATTTTTCCCTTTCTTGTTTGCGACCTGCGCCACTTTTCTGGCATCAAATGCTGCCGATTTTGATGAAGAAGGGTTTTGGGCCTGCCGAAATTGATGAAGAAGCTAAATTGGATGTGTTGGGCTTCGTTACTAACAGCTCTAGAACTGATTTGGGAGCAGCCACAATGCAATACAGTAGAATGAATAGCACCAGATTCATCTCTATTTTGGGTTGCATGAAGCAGATAGCAATTTGCCTGGCAAAAACCATTTCCAGGTATGAATTTGCTCATCAAATCTTTGAGACTTTTTGTTTTCTTCTACTCCATTCATGAACGAATTTTTGCTATGATCTTTTTTTTCTTTCGAATTTTTGCTATGATCTTTTGAATCTGTCATGTTTTTTTACTGGAACCAGAAATAGAGGCTATTTAACATCACAAACTGGAACGAAATGAAGAAAATGGGATGCCCAAAAAAAGACAAGAGGCAAGCAGATTTGATTTCTGTTTTTAAAAAGGTTGTGGTGCCAAATTTGAATCAGTCAATAGAGCTGGAGGAAGGGAACAGTTTTGAAGTAAGGAATAAGAAAAGAAATGAGGATTATTAAATTTAAAGTACTTAGAGGATTTATTTTTTTTTTTTTTTTTTTTTTTAGCCCACGCGTTGTTACTTTTAAACAAACAATGCAAATGAAAGTCTAATTTAAATTATGCCATGCAATTTGAAAGTCTAGTTTTTAGAGTGATCTTAAAAAAAAAGTAGGGCAGCCCTTCAATTTCCAACCCAAGCTCTCATTTAAATAATATGCTGAGCAGTAAAGTTCAGAATTTAGCAAACTGGATTCCAGCAAAAAGGGCGAGAGATCATTAACTAATTCAAACAATGTACTCACTTCAAGGAAGGAGGAAGGAAGTATATTTCAAGATAAAGAGACAGGAAAAAAACAGAATGATAATAATAATTGTCATTGAAAACTCTATCTTCCATGGAGATATTGTTGAAAGTTCTAAGAGGAGATATGCTCCTACAGTCACTGCAAATAATTTGCCTTCAGCCTCAGATATGAATCCTACTCCTCGAGATAAAATACTTGGGAAGACTTTGTCTCCAGTAAAGACCAAGCAAACTAAAGAAGCTCCAAACACTAAAGATGACCAAGATCAATCAAACTTCTAAAGATCCAGAAAAGGAGAATAAATCTCCTCCTCCTCCTCCTCCTCCTCCTCCTCCAGATACAGATGAGGTAATCTTTTGTACAAACCAATTTGATGTCTTTGCTAACCTTCATGCAGATCAGATGGAGTTATTGCATCTTGAGAATGAGGTCTCTGCTGAAACTCAATCCCTTGCAGACCAGCCCCCAATTTGCCTACTATTTATTTGCCTCCCAAAAAGAATACTGACACTAAAAACCTGAGTTTCATAGATCTTATTGATCTAATTTCTCCAGATTCTTCACCATCCTCCCGATAGACGACTGCCATTTCTGATAAGGTTGCTGAGCAGTTATCCTCCATTGATTTCAGCTATAAAATGCAGAATGAAAATAAATTACGTGAAGAGCCAGAAAGAGATGATAGTCATTATGAGGGACACTAAAATGAAGGTTATTGATAACACTATGGAGACAGAAAAATAAAACAGCTATGGCAGTGAATATGTTCCAGAAACACTTGATTTTGGAGTACACAAGAATTTTGAAGTTGAAGAAAACCCCCCAGGCAAGTTCCTAGTTCCATTAATACTATTTCTAAAGATGATACAGATGATAATAGATATAATTGGGAATGATAGGAATTTGGTTGGTAATGATACAAATTCTTTTATTAACTTGCCTGTTAATAATCTTTTTGAATTCATTCCTGGAGGGGTTTCTTCTGATGACACTGATAGTGAGAAAGAAAATACTTTTAGACGAGAAAAGAATAATTGGGATTTGGAATACTATCTAAATAGCTCTGCTCCTTCTAATGGGGGTCATTAGGAGTCTAAAAAGACTAAAGGGAAAAGAAATGTAATTATTCTTGCTCCCCTGAATGCACTTGTTAGTAATACTAGAAGCAAACAGAAAAAAGACAAAAAGAAAGAAAAAAGGAAAGAAAAGGAAAAGTTAAATCCAATCACAGATAGTCTGGGCCTTCTTCTTATCTAAATTCTCTCTTGCAATAAAGATTATGTCTTGGAATCTTAGGGGGATAAAAAGAGCTTTCAAAATGAGAAGAGCTATTTCTCAGATCAAGAGGTATAAGGCAGACATTCATCTTGCTTCAAGAACTGAAGCTCCAGAAGTTTGAATGTGCAAACTTGGAAGACTACATCCTTCCAGGAAGCTCCTCAATTTGGATGGAGGCAAATGGCATCTCAAGGGGTATTTGTATGATATGCAGACATAGCTTTATTATAACAGCCCGAGCAGAATGTGGTAAGCTACTATTTTCAAGATTGAAGATAAAGATTTTGGTCTGATAAATATTTATGCTTCTACTAATTCAAAGGAAAGAGAACTTCTTTGGTCTGATATCAATAATTGGATAAAAAATCAATATCATTGACTGGATTGTAGCTGGGGACTTTAACAATACTCCTACCTAGGATCAAAAGCTTGGTAGCAAAAAAATATGACGAGGACTAAAAAAACTAACTGGAATAACTTCATTGATGAAAACTCTTTGATGTTAATCCCCTCGTCCTTTGCTATATATACTTGGTCCAATATAAGTAAAGGCGATGCTAGAGTCTACTGTGCTTTGGATAGATTTTATTTAAAACTAATTTTTTGGACAATGCCTATGTTACCAGTGTGAATCTATAGCCATCTCGAATCATCAACCTCAGTTCTCTGTACTAATCATCAAATCTCTCTTTCAAGGCCCTGAAACATACCCTACAAATTCAATACTAGCATGCTCCAGAATGAGGTTTTCTGTGAGCATTTCAGAGAATTCTATTCAAATCTACCAAGAGTGCTTGAACACAATTCAATGAAAAACTTCTATTCCTTTATCATAAGCATTTGCTTTGTACATATTTTCCTGAGGCCCTGTCCCCTGTAGGCTTATTGCCTTGCATTCTGCTTCAGATACTGTGTGAGGATTGATGGCTCTAACCAACTTTCTAATCTCCTCATTAAGCCCTTCAATGTATCATTTGGCAGCATGACGCTCGCCGAGTTTTGGCATATACAACTTGAGTATCATGAACTCTTCTGTATATTTTCGAACAGACTTACTTCCATGTTGCAACCTGTAAAAAGAATGCATCATATGACATTTATATTCTCTTGGAACATAGTGGCGTTTGAATGCCTTAGAAAATTTCTTAAACTTGTAGTTGTCTCTACTTAAGCCATAAGCTTTGGAGTAGCCCTTCCACCATATTCTGGTTGCACCTTTTAGATTGGCAGTGGCAATCCTGCCTTTGTCTTTGTCCTGCATGCCATAGGCATTTCCGTACTCCCTCATCTCATCCAGCCATGCTTCAGCCTCCATATATGATCTGTTCTCTCCCAGGAATTGCTCAAGCTTGCGTGGCTTCCAGATATTACCAAGGGCCGAGTCGACCTTCTTTTGACAGTCTAAAGTTCTGCCATTTTTGCCCCTGTTATTAGCGCATCGAAAGTGTGGTGGGCCCATACCCCATAGGCTTCAAGATCAAAACTTGGCTCTGATATCATTGTGATGTCCCCTGCTCGTGTACAATGCTCCCATTGTATAAAAATCGAAGATTCCCTCCTGTCAGCCATGCTTGCCAACAAGAGGCCAGCGACTTGAAGTCAGACTCTTGATGGTGAGCAAGAATCCAACGTGAGAGGAATGGATGTGTCATTCATCCCGACTCCCTCGGGACCTACCTAGCTACGAAAGCGCACAACATGAGCACATAGCATCAAAAGAAATACATAACTACCACGAAGGGTGGAATCACCATAATATCAGAACACAGCAACATAACAAGAAGAAGAAATTCTACCCAAGGCTCAGACTCATAGGATGGATGGACGACTTGGAGTTTCCAGAAGTCAATGCAGACGAAATTCATGGCAACTAGATTTGGCTGGCATAGGAACATGGTCATTGTGTAGTCCACTCGATCCGCCCCTCCTGTGCATACTTTGTAGGCTGAAAAGTATTGGAGCCTGACCGTAACTTGTTGGGTGCATAGCCAAAGGGGCTACTGCTGGGTTCTCGATGAGTCAGGAGGAGATCACTCACTCCCCTCCAGAAGATGCATGTCAGTTACAGGCGAGCTAGACAGTCATTGCTCGTCTATGACTTGAACCCCATTGAAGGTGACGCATCACACAAGAGGTGTCGAGCCCATACCTTACCCTCACGCAGTGCCAAGGTATTAGGCCTAGCCTAAGATGCTCCTCGGTAGGCTTTACACTAGAGAGATCGACTGTAACCGGACAAGTCTTCCTTAACAGTCGGTCTACCTCCACCACGCACAATCAGGCAGTCCCTTATGCACATTCCGCATGAATTGAGAATTAATGAGGCTACTCTAGAAACATCAACTAATATGGATCTAGGTTTCTCCTCCTTCCCAATACATAAGAGGTGCGAATAGAATCATCCATCAACGAACACAATGAATCCAATAACAGAATATAATACATGATCGCATCTCTCTATTCTAACATACATGGTTAGGGTTCGTTGGTCAATTCTTGGCATCTATAGATCGGATATGGTCAAGAACTGATAGGACCAGATCTGATCTACAAGCATCAAGAGCGTTCAAGGGCACATACCGAATCCTTGGCTAGTACGCATTCCTCGGAAGGTGTCCATGGCAGCTGCTTGGATAAGATGGAGATTGTTCATGGAGACTGTTAGGCAAGTCTGCAGGTCCAATCTCGAGGCATCGATCAGGGTTGGGGGCCGATCACGAGATACCAAAAAGGGTACCTTTAGGGTTCTTTCTCCTTGTTATAAGGGGCATACTTTTAGGGTATACCTTTTTAGGGTTGACAGTGAAAGGTCATGTCATGGGGTTTTTCCATGTGGCAGTCAGGATATAGTCACATGTTGGGGACATGTGCAATATATAAGGTCTAGGGATGGCACCTCCCCATGGGTTATCCCATATAGACTATGGTGTACATGTCGTAACGTATGTCATGTACTAGTGACGTGGCAATATAATATATGTATTCTTACCGTATATTATCTTGAAACGTCACATATGGCTTGTGTAACACCTTCCTTTTTGAAAAATGGATAGTTTGCGTTTGTGATTTCTGACAGTGTGGCACTGTGTAGAGATGCCTAACAACCTCTAATGGTTGCTCTCGAGAAAAATTGTATGTATATCCAGTCTTTACTTTTGTTCGAGACCAAAAGGCCTTGGCATTATATTTATCTCCTTCAAACATTTGATCATTTGTTCCCTTAAGCTATAATGCTTTCTTCCGCTTTACCTGTCTCTCTTAGTCTTCAAGGTTAAATCATTTGTTCCCTTAAGCTATAATGCTTTCTTCCGCTTTACCAGTCTCTCTTAGGGCCATTTCCTACTCACCATTAAGTTAAGTTAGCTTAACTATTTGGTTATCACTTAACCTAACTAAAAGAAGATTATGGCTTCCCATTGAGGTAGTTAAATTAGAACTAACTTAACTAAACATGAAAATTTGCATTCCCATCATGTCCATTAGGTTATATTTATAAAGTTAAATTAAAGCTTGAGTTGGTGATTCATAGTAGTAGTTAAAAGGTTAGGTTAAGTTAGCGTTAACTACACTTGTTTCACACGACTAGTTAAGCACTTACGTAAAGTTGTTTTATTGAGAAAAATAAAATGCCAACTACTGACGACACGCGCAAGAGGTTATCATTAATTAGAGGTGGAATCGATGTACTTATTTTAAAATGAGGATCTATCTTTTTATATGCTCATTCTAACCCAAAATAGATGGGTTCATAAACTTGAACCCAATTTGGATGTCTCATTTTTTTTTCCCCGCGTGGAAAGGCAAACAACTTAGGTGCTTACTCATGGGATAAAAGAAAAAAGAAAACAAGAACGTTTCCAATGTTGATAAAAGTACCAGAATTGTAGTTGTCAGATGTTCATGTATACCCAAAATATGCCCCAAGATGACAAAATTTACCGTCTCCCTACCAAATTGCCCCTTTAGAAGAAACGGGGGAGGGGGGAGGGGGGGGGGGGGGGGGATTCAAAAACTTCGGAATAGTAAGCCTAAGCTATTCTAAGTTAAGTTAGTTCTTAACTAAGTTAAGTGTAGTTATCCTAGGTCACTTAATTTCTAGTTTAAAATAAGTGGTCCAGTTAAATTTTTAACTTAAAATGAAAGTGATCGTATTAGGTTAACCATAGTTAAAATATTACCAAAGTTAAAATTTAATCAAATCCCAACTTAACTGATAGTAACTTAAGTGCTAGTCTGAGAGCAAGTTTCCTTTATTTGCCCTATTTAACCTAACCCAAACGCGAGTGGGAATTGATCTTTACTCCTTTTTTGCAACATTCCTATCCTGCACCTGTGACATAGAAGTTTGCATACGGGTTGCCTTACATTTTGCATCAAACCACTTGTTACATGGACCATTAACTCTTCCCTTAGTTTTACCAAAAATGACATTGACTGTTGAGGCTATACTAGCTGCTCAAACATTACTTTTACATGACATTCTCATGTGAAAACACGGATGATACCCAAAGGACATGTGCAGTAATTTGTTCTAACGCATTGCAGGGAGCAATGAGTGGTTAACATACATCATCACCCGGAACTCCAGCAGCAGCAATCGGCCTCCCCGTGCAACAATTGGCCTTCCTGTGGTGCAACCAAGCTATCATCCGGTAGAATCTAATCCAGCGGTTGCACCCAGCAACTCTATGATCCATACCCAGTTTCATTGAAATCCCTTTCCAACAGCAGCGTACAGGTTTATGGCAAGAATAGAGAGGGACCGGGCCTGGAAACGGGCGCGGTCTGTAATTGTCCAGGCCACACCTGAGGCTGTACATCAGGAATTGCTTTTCCGGGTACAAGAATTGGAGATGCGATTGCCCGATCAGGAAGCTATCAATGGTTTTTGGAAGCAGGTTGAATTTAAAGG
>JAANSK020265339.1:0-12020 GCA_011763485.2 Isoetes engelmannii
TTGCTCTCCTCTTGTGTGTTTCTTGCTTGCTCCGTCTACTCTCTCTATTGTGTTCAGATCATCTTCTCCACTCAACAATAATATGCTCAGGCTTTCCAAAAGCATGGACAATTATATTATCAAGCCAATTTTTAAGGCTGGAGATCCAATGAATTCAAATAACTACCACCTTATAATGGTTGGACAGTCATGGCAAGATTGTATGGATGTGCATTGAACTTAATAATCAATGAACACGCGAAGATAAATCTCCTTAGAGCAAAGGGTCAGGCTGGGTTCAGGAGAAATTTCTCAACAATAGACCATACTTTTACCTTGCGGTCTATCATTGAGGAGAAAGTGCATTGCTTGTGGATTTTCGCAAAGCATTTGATAGGGTCCCTCGGAACCGCCTATTTCAAAGATTTATTGAACTAGGACTGTCGCAGCAAGTCATATGGGCCGTTTTGGAGCCCTATACAAATCTTTTGGAAAGAATTAATGTGCCTGGAGGCTGGTCAGATGAAATAAGCAGCACAATTGGGGTTAAACAGGGTTGTCCCTTGTCCCCTACACTCTTCGGCTTGTACATTGACGAGCTGGAAAGCTTTGGAGCAGCACTTGGAGGTGAGGGTTCCGCTTTAGCGGATGAATGCATGTCCATCCTTCTCTATACGGACAATGTGGTACTTATCTCCTCTTTCCATGAAGGCCTCCAACATCATTTATTGGCACTTGAGAAATTCTGCGGGCAAAGAGAGCATAAAGTGAACTTGGGACAAAACAAAAGTGATGGTTTTCAACAGATCACGAGCTTGCATGCACCGCAGCCCCTTCTTCTTCATGGATGAGCAGGTGGAAGTGGTCTCTCATTATACTTGGGCGTGCAATTTAAGGGCCCCATCTTTAGCATGAAAGATGCAGCATATCAGGGCTCACAAAAGGATATGCCTCGCTAGCAATGCTAGAAAAAAAATGTTTCCAAGCAGATTTTCAGGATGTCCCAGCAAAGCTTCGCCTTTTCAATACCTTGGTTAGGCCAGCCGCTCTATACAGAGGCTTGATGTGGGGGATGGACATGACAGCCAAGGAATGGACTCAAATAGATAGACTGCAAATCTATTTTCTGTCCAAAACGATTATGAGCAAAGCTTCTGTGCCGCATCCAAGCGTATTAGCAGAATTTTCAGCCACTCTTCAACTGGATGCATCATTCCAGTTAGTGTCCTTTGCATAAGGTGCACTAGCTTGGGCCCTCGTACCAAGGTCAAAGCAGGCTTCCATGGATTGTCCTCAAGGTTTCCAAACGGTTGGCTGAAAAGGGAGTCCAAGAATGTTGGTATGCAATGGCATCGCAATGGTGTGCCCCTTTGGGTTCGTTTGGACAACCTGCCTTCTTTTCAATGTAACATGGCTGCAGCCAATATTGTGGTAAATCTAATATTAGTTAAATAGAGATTTCAAAAGGATAAGAATCAGATCATCCGGCACGATCTGGAACTTTCATATATATCAAGGACTTGGGTAACTCCAAGTGATCTTCCCACCAAGATGCAATTTTACAAAGATCACTTCCTTGAGATCAGTGAAGACGGTTTCATCGAGCGACCAGGGTATTTGAATAGGGTATTTGAATATTCACCTTCCGCATAAAGTGAGACATGCTATTGGTCAGCTTAGGGTCTTATCTGATCAGCTTGAGATTGAGGTTGGCCGTGCGATTAGACCTAAGGTCGAGCGCTCAAAGAGGATCTGTAAATTGTGTCAGTTGAATGTAATTGAGTCTGAGGAACACTTCATCTTTACATGTCCAGTCTATTTTGAAATATGGCACATGTTTCATTGCTTGTTTCAGGAACCTACTTCCGTCTCAAAAGTCATCAGATATGAGGATCAGAAATGTATAGTCTTTTCCTTCACCAAATGACTGCTCGTAGAAGAAATCTGTTGAAGGAGCAGGCTGATGGGACGGTTGGACAGGAAAATGACCTTACACAAAGGAAAATCATTCTCTTTCTCATTGGAGGTGATATTAATAATAAACTGAAGTTTGGTCCCCTTCCTGGACCTTCTAATAATCCGATCCCCAGCGGAGTAACCATGAAAATGTCAAGGAGAAGAAAGCGGGCAGTAAAGGAAAAGCATAAGCAGTCCTTTAAAAAAGAGAGGACAAGTCTGGCATCACTTCGTGCTTTGAGCCAGCGGCCAAGAAGACAAAAGTCTCATGATTGCATTGTTTTAGTTTTTCTTTTTCTTTTCTTTTTTATGTTTTATGTAACATCTCTAGGAGGTAGCAAATGTGCCCCTAGCTGCACATTATTGCTGTATAAAATGGTCTCATAGACCCAAGTGGTCTCTCGTAGATGTTAATATAATCTTTCTTTCTTTGCATCTCTACGTTCCCTCAGACTTCCATCAAATACCTAATAGCATAAAGCTTGTCTATTGAAAATGTTATACTGATGATGTGTTAGATGACATCTCACTGCTGACCTGGCAGTGCATGCTTGTTGTTGACATGAAGAAATCGAAAGCCAGTTACCTAATGCTGCTGCTCAGAAATTACCCAAAGATATTTGGCTGGTTGATTATGGTGCCACCAAACATTTGGCAGGACAATTAGATGCATGCAGGGATCTTCAATCTCATGAGCATACAATAGTTAAGATGGCTGATGGTAATTTTGCAAAATCCAAAGCTAAGGTGATTGTTACTTTTGAAACAAAACATTGTCTTACATTTAAGATTGAGGATGGGATGGGAATTTGACAGACGGATGGGATATTTGGTCTTGTTTACAGATGGGCAAGTTCATATTACTCGGAAAAATCCACTGAAATTTGTGGAATTAGCTACTTTGAGTCCCATTGCTTGGGGTCTTCTAAATGAGGAGGGGCTGCACATTCTAGAGGCCAAGTCCAATTCCAATTCTAACTACAAGCAGAGTCTTCTTTGTTGGCAGCTGTACTGTAGATTTTGGTATCTCTATGGCATCATAGGTATGCACATGTTGCTCGCTCTTTACTAGGTTTAACTTCAAAACTGCAAATGGTTAAGGCTTAGCGTTACTTAGAGATTATGAATTTGAGTGTGCTGCATGCAGACTTGGTAAACAAACCCAAGCTGCATATCCTTTGGAAGCAGAACCATGCGGATATTTTTAACCTGCCTATAGAGTCATTAGTTGGAGCAGGTATTTCCCAGTGCTTCTTGATGATTGTAGTAGGTACACCTGGGTTTACACACTTCAGTCTCGATTGAGGCTTTTGCTAAATTCCAAAGTTTTAGTGCCTTGGTGGAAAAAGAATTTTCTGTTTTTATCAAGGCTCTTTCGAACGGACAATGGTGAGGAATTTCAGCCAGGACAGTTTTAAAATTTCATTGATAGGAAAGGCATTGATAGTTTTCTGTTCCTTATGCCCATCCTCAAAATGGGGTGGCACAGCATAAAAGTCGTACTTGAATGGTGAAGTCTTGGAATGTATTCATGGTAATGAAAACAAGATACAAAGTAGGAGAGTGCAACAGCAAAGCGGTATAGCTAGTAGAAGCAAAAGTAGTGAATGGAGGTGACTATGGACTTAATATCGCCATGTCAGCAACTGGCATGCCAGGTCAGCAGTGACGTTATCACCAAGCGTCACCAAGGAGTCTCTCAGTAGAAATTTTGAGATCACAGATTTGAGTTTGATGCATTATTGTTTGGGATTAGAAGTTTGGCAGATTGCAAATCGTATGCAACACCTCATGATTAAGGCCAAGAATTGACTAATGATTCAGCACAAGAAGATACTGATGCTACTTCGTATAGGCAGCTAGTTGGAGCTCTTCTATACATGCAGTTTAAGCACTACTAAGTGAAGCAGAACTCAAAACATTGTGCATGGCAGTTCAAGAAATGCTTTGGTTAGTACATTTGTATGAAGATTTAGGAGCCAAAGATACAACAGCTTATCTCTACTGTGACAATAATGGAGTTGTATCTCATGCCAAAGACCATAATGGCATGCTTTTTTCAAGAACAGTCCAAGAATGGTGTTATTTCTCTTTCTCACTGTTCTATTAAGGGCCAAGCAGCAGGTGGTTTGACAAAGCCTCTTGTAGGCAAACACTTTGCTACAATGAAGGAAGTCTTTCATATTGTTATTTTAACTAGTTTTCTCAGCAGTGTTCGCCATGAGGCAGAGTGTTAGACTGATGACGTGTCAGATGACATCTCATTGCTGATGTATGCCTGTTGCTGACTTGTTATAAGCCATAGTCATGCATTAGTTTAGTCATCCATTTTCTCGTACTCTAGTTTCTTGCATGTATGCCTTGTATTTTCCTTTCAGTCAAATATATACATGGATGTCGTCAGAGAATACGATGAACCGACAGTGATCATTCAAAATGTTCCTAGCCAAAATGCATATGTGCATAATTCTCAGAGGGACCATCATGATTATTTATATTACATTTGGGCATAATAGCCAACCGCAATATCCATGCTTTTTCTCCTTTAACCTCCGGCCGTGTGTCTTGATCATGCTTAACCTTCGGCCATAGGTCTTGATCATGCTTAAAGGTTCTACTTGTTTGCACATCAATGTATCAGCACATGGGTCAGATATAGACAGATCCACATAAGGTCATTCCCTGGAGAACATGATTGGTGATCCTTGACCATTGATTACATTGTTGATTGCTATAAATAGATAAATGTAGATGCCTATTTGTTACGGCATATCTAAAGTTCCTTAGTTATAAGTTCACGTTGCCCATGAGCGGCCATGCCAAACACATGGCTCATCTATCTAGGGTGGCCAAATGGGTGTATGGGCTTATTTACATTTGTGCTCTATTAGCATGTGTGTTCTCGTGGCATTATGAAGCACAGTGGCATTATGAAGCAAAGATTGAGCAAAATTAACAGAATTTGCAGGCATTCCCGGTTAATGGACATCTCTGTCGCTAACTGCAAAGGGTCACTGGTGATGAGCTGTCTCAAGATATTTGGGTCTGCTTTCCAGTTAGTACCACTATACGGTTAAATGCCAGCAAAGACCCCTTTGGTTAGCATCTGCAACTTGCCGAAGATTTGCCCGGTCTGGGCAAAGAAGGGTCCTTCTGATCCCACCTGCTAGAATTCGGCACTCAATTTCCTCCTTGCAGTTGGCTCTGATACCATGAAGAGATGATAGGGATATGAACATGCATATGCAAGGACAGAATGAGATAGACGAACTAGCAAGCCTAGTGAGTAAACTCAGATAAGCTACAATAGAGGCATGACTATGGCTTTATAGGAGAGCCATGTCAACAACACCTAGGTGGCATGCCATATGACATGTCATTTGCTAACAGAAAGGTCGTCTTTTGTATCTCTAGCAGATGTTATGTAAATTAATTATATTACTTTACTATTGATAGAAAGAGCGATTCTAAAATTGCTGTAGCATTGTTGCTGTATGCAATGCCTATTTTATTTTCTCCTATGCAGTAGGCTAATTAACTTTATTGGATTGTCTTTAAAATCCAGTGAAGAGGCACTTGTTGCAGAGGCTGCCTGGGTGTGTGTTTATCTCAGTGCAATGTCAGACACACATGCAGATGTATTGATCCATGCAGGCCTTCTTCCTGTTCTTGCAAGATGGCTTGCAACAACACAAGAAGCTGCAGTATTGACTCCGGTAGGACCACTGTTTTTGCACTAATATTTTTGCAGGCAAATGTTTCAACTTGCTAGCTCTGCTATCTGTCTTTTTAGGCCAAATTGAAAATAAAAGTCAGAATTTGATTGTATGGATAAGAATTTTGTAGGTGGACAGACCCATGGTATAAATTAGTGGCTATTCTTTGCCATTTGGCTTTTGGACAGCCGTAGATCTTTTGGACAGCCGTAGTACTTATAGCAAACTTTTTTCAGATATTTTTTATTTCCTTCATTTGTTATTATCTGGAGTTTTCTTTGGTACCCTGTGTCTGCTAAGCTTGCATGTTGGTTCTTCCTTTCTTCCTTGTTGTTGGTCGTTTTCTTTGTAGGTTTGAGCTCTGTATATTCAAATTTTATGTGTTGCATCTTGAAAACTGTGTTCGTCTTTCTCTTTCTTTGCATCAGGTTTTGAGATCCCTGGGCAATATAGTATCGGGGCAAGATTACAGGACTGATGCTGTTGTTCAAGCAGGACAAAACATTCCTGGTATGGATGTCGAGGTTTTTGTAGTTTTTTTAAGAGAACGGTCTGAAAGGTTGACACAACGATGAACCAATCTCATAACATTGAGTACGGGAGAGCAGTCCCTTTTTTCTAACTTCTGCTTGCTTCTTGGCTCATGGTAATGTTCCAAGTTCAAAGTTCTTGCTGGTGTCTATTATCTGAAATTTGAGCCAATCTATTTGTGAGACACGAGAAGTTCCTTAAGTTTAGACCCACAGATGTTCTAATGGCCTGTTGGTGTTTGGATCTTATATTGAGAGTAAATAGCTGTGGCAGATTATTTAAAAGAGGGATTATTCTCTGAACACCATGAAAACGAAAGCGTATGATCTAGAAATACAAGGAAGATGTAAATAGGCATGATGGAACGATCAGATGATTGGTTACTGCCCTTCATGGTTTTTGATGACAATCTAGATCGTTCTTGGGAACCAAACGGATCGAGCATAAAAGTGAACATGTCCCTATAAAAGGAATTCAACAGTTTGGTCATCAGGTGACGACTTTAACATGTCTAACACCCCTCCAGAGCTGGCTCAATTGCACTCTCCTTATTTCTCATGTCTGATGCCTTGTACTTTTTCGCCAACTGTGAATGTATATCATCACTACCTTCCAAACCTGACCAATATTGCATCGCCACCAGCTTGTATTGTGCAAGTCTATTCAGTCTGTTCTGCCTGAAACTGAAGCTTCTCGTTTTGTAACAGCGCGATATAAACCAGACGCTGAACACCTGCTGCTGTCAATAACTGTAATGTATGTGTTGATATTAATCTTTGACGCTGAACACCTGCTGCTGTCAGTAACTGTAATGTATGTGTTGATATTAATCTTTGACGCACCAAGATGCATAACTGTCAGTATGCATAACTGTCAGTCCAAGGCATTCAAAACAATCAAACGTCTGCCTAAGCTCTCTCTCTGCAGCCTCAGTCTTCAGCTGAGCCTGCCAAGTCTGACTGATGTGTCCTGCCATAAATAAAAGCTTGAATAGATATCCCTTACGATAAGCATCTGCAAGCTCAAAGCATTGTTAAAACAACAAAAGAGGCTGCCTTTATCTTTATCCTGCTTTTCAACTTCAAACAGGACCACCTTGTCTGAATCTCCTCGAACCATAAAATATACCCCCTATGTACATAAAGTCACAACACCTTGAGTTCAAGAACTAAAATGGACCAATGAATAATACATCTCCTCGAGCTGCAATTCTGTGTTATATCAAACCATCAATCTAAACCCACACACTGTCCACCACTTGATGGTCCATGATTCCTTCAAAATATGTGTGATTTTTCCCTCCAGGATAGCAAGACATAAATAATATGGCCGAATAACAAATTTCAGATTCTAAGGATGACCAATATTGCATTAAGGACCAATGTTGGATGTAGTTGCGAAAGATCATCTTCCAAATCATTGTCCATAATAGTTACGTTGATCCTTTGGCAACAGTGATCTTTTGCCAGTTGCCCGATCCAGCCATGTTGCAATGATCCAGATTTTTGGCAACAAAAATCTTCTTTTACAACAGATCTTCCGTTCCTTGCCCAATCAGGTCCAGTGTTGAATCTTTTTTTTATTGAAGGATCAAACTGATCTCCTAGCCACGATTCTCACTCACGTGGTTCCCTGCTCTCCCTCAGAGGGAGGCTTTGATATTGTGATGATAATGTAGGACACTGTAAGTAAAAGGAGAGATGGGAAGCAAAACGATCAGAGCACCAACGTGAACATGTCCCTATAGGGAAGACACTTCTGCATATAATGACTCAGCAATCTAGTCATCTGGATTATTAGTTATCCTGCTTTCTAAAGCTAAAATTTTACACTTGAGTGACCTTGAGTCCACCCAGTTGGTGTGTTGAAAACTACATAATGACTGGTGGATTCTCTGATATCCACCCTGCAATACTTCTGAATCTGTGTCATTGTCATATAACATATCAATGTTCTGAGGGGACTCCACAAGCACGATATAAACCAGAGGCTGAACACCTGCTGCTGTCAATAGCTGTAATGTATGTGTTGATATTAACCTTTGACGCACCAAGATGCATAACTGTGATTCCAAGGCATTCAAAACAATCAAACGTCCTGCCAAGTCTGACTGATGTGTCCTGCCATAATTAAAAGCTTGAATAGATATCCCTTACGGTAAGCATCTGCAAGCTCAAAGCATTGTTAAAACAACAAAAGAGGCTGCCTTTATCCTGCTTTTCAACTTCAAACAGGACCACCTTGTCTGAATCTCCTTGAGCCATAAAATATACCTCCTAGCATCTGCAAGCTCAAAGCATTGTTAAAACAACAAAAGAGGCTGCCTTTATCCTGCTTTTCAACTTCAAACAGGACCACCTTGTCTGAATCTCCTTGAGCCATAAAATATACCTCCTACGTACACAAAGTCTCAACACCTTGAGTTCAAGAACTAAAATGAACAAATGCATAATATACCTCCTCGAGCTGTAATTCTGTGTCATATCAAACCATCAATCTAAACCCACTACCATCCACCACTTGATGGTCCATGATTCCTTCAAAATATGTGTGATCCAGCCATGTTGCAATGATCCAGATTTTTGGCAACAAAGATCTTCTTTTACAATAGATCTTCCATTCCTCACCCAATCAGGTCCAGTGTTGAATCTTTTTTGTATTGAAGGATCAAACTGATCTCCTAGCCACGATTCCCACTCAGGTGGTTCCCTGCCTGCTCTCCCTCAGAGGGAGGCTTTGATATCGTGATGATAATGTAGGACGGATCCCGGCACGGGCCGACTCGTTGGCGGAAGGGCCGAGTGCATGGCTTGCGGTGGAAGATGCCTCGAAGTGTTGAGCCTCCTCCTTGTGACCCGCCCTCGGCCATAGCTTGGAAGAAGAAGTGTCTTATCTGTTGATGGGAACCAAAACGATTGAGCACCAACGTGAACATGTCCCTATAGGGAAGACACTTCCGCATATAATGACTCAGCAATCTAGTCATCTGGTCACAACCCTAACATCATGTAATACTTTTTACATTGTGTTTAAAATAACTCAGCGTTTTGGATTATTAGTCCACCCAGCTGTTGTGTTGTGTTGAAAAATACCAAATTTTAGGGACCTTGAAATTTCAGCCCAAATCAACAGGTTTTTACAATTAGAAATTTCCTGTCGATCTGAATGCTGCTGAAAAACTAAGGCATGTCTGAACCGTCAAGATTTCAATCTCCCTAAAATTTCATTGAAGAATTTTCAGGAGCAAGAAAGTTCTGGTCAAAATTTTTTGGCGACGCTCGTGGTTTCGCCACTCACGGTCACCAGACAATTTCTTCACGAAATCTTCTGCTCTTGAAAATTACTTCTTCCATAATGACTTCTCTCTGACATCCACCCTGCAATACTTCTGAATTTGTATCATTGTCATATAACATATCAATGTCCTGAGGGTACTCCACAAGCTGCAAAGGAATGTTCTGAGCCCCCCCCCCCCCCCCCCCCCCCCCCCCCCCAAAAAAAAAGGCCACGATTCTCACTCACCTGCTTCCCTGCTCTTCCTCAGAGCTTCGATAGCATCATGGTAATGTAGACCGCTCTAAGTAAAAGGAGAGATGCAATGTGGGAAGCAAAACGATTGAGCACCAACGTGAACGTGTCCCATATTCCTTTCCTCCGTATATCACAAAGTGCATAGGCCTTTTAAACCTTGACTTATCTGAGTACCTCGTATCTGACATAGCTGTTGTCAACTTGGATAGGCCATGTGCCAAGGTGCTCCCCATTTTTTTATGGGCACAATGCCAATGCGTCTAGATGTATTTTGAGCCGAAGAAGGGATGGAGCAAGTGCCAGAATAGAGATAAATGAGTTCATCCTTTACACAAAGATGGTAGATTCAGAGAACCAGTGTAGTGATGCTAGCAACTTCATTGTCAGCATTGTGGTCCACAAAAGACCATAATGAGTAACAAGGCAGACCCAAGCAAGAAAGAAATAGATAAGACATTTTAATAATGTTGTCCTAAAGTTATGTTTTCAAGGTTGCATCAATTGGAGAGAGAATGCACGAAAGAAAGAAAGATTAGTAACGAGTCTATGAGAGTGAGAACATGCTACTAAATGGGGGAAAGAAGAAAAGAAAAAACCAGGAACCTTGATGCAGTGATTTCCATCTGATTAGGTGGAGTGCTGCATGCTATAATACACTGTCTGCAAGCTGGAAATCGTACTCTGAAGAAGGTAAATTGTGGTAACTTCCGCTTTTATGGCGATTGTGTTTTGTTACTCACAGTGGATCCATGCAGGAGGGTGCTTGGGTAATTTCAAATATGGCTGCAGGTTCTACAGAGCACAAGATGTTGATATTCTCAGAAACTTCAGGTCCTCTGCTACATTTATTTGCTACTGAGGCCTTTGATGTAAGGAAGGAGGCAGCATATGCCTTGGGAAATATGTGCGTCCAGCCTAGGGCAAAAGATGGAACTATCATTTTGGAACACTTGGTATCCCTAGTGGATAGAGGTTGTGTTGCAGGTTTTGTAAATCTAATTAGGTCACCAGATCAAGAAGCTTCTAAAACTGGTTTGCAGTTTCTTGAACTTGTAAGTAACTGGTAAATATTTGTCATCTGTAAACATATATGTAAAAACATAACCTTTTGCAGGTCCTGAGGAGCATGCCTTATGGGCAGGGACCGAAGCTTGTAGAAAAAGAGGATGGAATAAGTGCGATTGAGAATCTACAATTTGTTGAAAATGAGGATTTGCGGCATATGGCAAATGAATTGATGGATAAATATTTTGCTGAAGATTATGGATTGGATGAAGATCATGGCTATGACGCAACAGATCAGTCTAATGTGGAATATCCCCCATGGAGGCATGCGGGGAAGACATAACGTGTTCTGCATCTTCCCAAAAGAAACAGGGAGGAGAAATGTAAATGCCATATGTTGATTAAAATATGTACTTGTTTTTTTTCTGTGACAACCACGTTTTGAGTAGGTAGAGAGTTTTTTTTCTGTGACAACCACGTTTTGAGTAGGTAGAGAGTCCGTACTTTAAGAAGAATAAAAAATGCTCACATCGCTTTGTAAATGTTTATCAAGAAAAACGCTAGTTAATTTTCTCCTTTTATGGAAGAAAGGGGTATTAATCATAGCATATAATTATAGTAAGAGGATGCAAGAACTTGGCTAAAGACAAGGCGATGGTATAGCATTGGCATATATATCCACAAAGACCAAATGTCCCCAAGGACCAAGTAGGGTACCAATCGAAATATAATCAATATAGTGTTTCTAGGGTGTAAGATAGAGATAGTTTACTGGGAATTGGGGCGATCCCATAGGGATTTTTATCGGTGGATCCCATGCCATAGTAAACTTTGTCGTTATGGCTTAGTGCGTGTTTGTGGATCTAAAATTCCTTTGTTTGGTGCAAGTTCAAACAATGCTCTAACGGGTGGGTGCCATTGGATCAGCTAGCCCCATCCATTCTGATCGTATCCGCCAGAAAATCGTATAAGGATCCCAAAAATTGCACTGTTATTGTGGAGGCTATCCTCTAGGATCTCCCACAATAATCCCTTCGGAATCCCATTGAGTTCGGATAGAACTATCTTGTGCCTGTTTTTAGGCAATGTTGATACCAAAAATGTAAATCTCCACAAGGACCTATATTATATCATCGAGGATTAAACATTGTCTTAAGGGCATGCGGGTAGGAACGTTACATTTGGTATCAGAGCAGAGCTCGAGTTCGAGTCTCCATGGAGGCCATTTGTGACCTTGTATAGCGTTGGACGCTCTGGTCTTGGTGATGCTCGAGGACGAGCATGGTTCTAGTGGGAGAGATT
>JAANSK020265350.1:0-12019 GCA_011763485.2 Isoetes engelmannii
GACCAATGGGCAAGTTGAGCGTACCAATCAGACACTTGAGCAGTATCTGCGGTGCTTCATCAGTTATCAGCAGGATGGCAGAATTTGCCTATAACAACTCTGTTCATGCTTCCACTAGGCAAACAGTATGAGGGTTTTTTTGTAATTATTCATAGCTGGATAGGAGCCCCCAGAGCCGGATAGGAGTGCGCATGCGCTCTGGCAGATGGCAATCTGGGATCGCCATTGTAATTTGAGTTGTTGTAGATATCGGGGTTGCCATTTGGATGCAATGGGGATGCGCTCGTTTGTTTTCCTTCGATTCTTCTACAGGGACAATGCATAGGTGAGGGATTGTTTGGTCTGTTTTTGTTTTGTTTTTACAGGCAGAAAGGATCGGCAGGGCATGGCATCAACAGGGCCAGCCCACAACTTCGACATTCATTAACTCGTCCAACCTTCGCCTTCTGAATTGGCACAGAGGCAATACGCCATGAATCGCATTCGATAGAAACTTTTATGAATGGGTTCGCAAAATTGAGGATCTGAAGGATTCATAGTATTCTTGCTTAAAAACTTTTCCTAATAGAGTAGTTGGACTAGAGAAAGACATTATTAACCAACCGGTAGGCAACTAGTGCTTCTCTGAGTCGTCTTGAAAGCACATAAACAGGGGAAGATGCGAAATAGAAGGCCACATTGCTGAGGAACTCTGCATGACAGCAGAGGGATCTAGCATTTGCTTCTGCAAGCAGCTCTGCAAGACACAAGGTATCCAGTATTTGCTTCTTTGGCGGTGTTTGTTTCCTGCTTAACAGATCATGGGCACCACGCCGGGTTCAACTCCGAGGATCTGTCACATAATTTAGTTATAACCATTGCTTTTGTTTGTCATGTGCCTCCTTACTAATCGGGTTAACTGGGGCTGACTTGACCCCATAAAGACTTGAAAAGGGCGTGCATGATCTGTGGAGAGGGAATATCCCATGAATTATGCCACAATCCAAAGACTCGAAAAAGGTAATACACGCTCAAGCAATAATACACAATGTTAGATGCACAAATTCTATTATTTGTGGACAAATTCTATCCTTTCCACAGATCTCAGACCTTCTATTTATGATATTATGTGTATATACCTGTTTCTCACTACCTTCCTTTCTAGCAAACCAAAAAGGTGCAAATGATGCAAGAACAAAGTAAAGACAACTTCAAGACTACTTAGTCTTTTGATGGCTTATTGCATCAACATATGACACATGAATTTGAGTTTATCGACTTCAAAAGGCATCAATGTGGTGTAAGAAGGTCTAGCATCCTAGCTATATTTCTTTATTTATTTATTTATTTATTTATTTATTTATTTATTTATTGGGACACATTGTCATTGGAGGTTGTTTTCAATTGCTTTCGAATCTCTAGATAAAATTGTCAGGAGAACATGTGGCCATAGAAATTTTTGTTTTTTCAAAAAAAAAGAAAAAAGATGAGGCTATGGCATAAGGAATGATTGCAACAACTAAATGTGTTATATGTTGTCACTATCGAAGGACAATATGGGCAAGCATTTGGACACTTTTCAAATGAAATATCGGTTGGACCATGGGAACAAAGTTGTTGTATAATTGCATATCTCTATCTAGATCTCAAACAAAGGGAACAAATGTTTAAAATGAGACTAAGCATGTTGTTTGTACTCGGCCAAGCATGGACAAGTGTAGACCTAGCATAGAATAATGAGCACTAGCATATGCTGCATATGGGCAACCTATGAATGACAAAGGATGACACCATAAAGGAGAAAGGGATATAGGGAGGTTCCACTAGGGGGTGGGTATCAATCAATATAACCTTTTTAAATGGTGTGGCCTCCATAAAGAGATTCTACTTATCTGCCATACAAGAATGAAGGGGAAGGAAGCAGGGATTTGAGTGTGTTGCGCTATGGGGAAGAAGGGATCACACAAGATCCTATGTGCACTCATGAGGGTATTCGAGAAGAGGAGGAAGATCGAGAGCGTGAAGAAAGTGCAACATGATTGTCCCCATTGTGGTTCATGGACTGGCAGAGTGAAGGTGAGAAGCATGCGCAGAGTTTGCTTCATTCCTGTGTGTTGGCATTACCATCGTGATATCCTTTGCTCCGGCTGCACTGCCCAAAACCCATTTCATGTTGCTACTTAGAGTAGCCCGAGTGTACATGTTGAAGCGATGAGGTTTTATAATGTAGTACACAAGGATTAACTCTATTTCCGTGAGTGATTTGTTGTACAATTTTTATTTCTTGTTGCGCAAAGTGGGGCATCTTCTATTTTCTCTAATACCTTTTTTTCCTTTTCTAAAGTGAGTTGCCTAAATTTTCAGCGCATTATTGGGGTTTGGGTATGGCTCTTTTCATATTTGAAAAATCTTTCCACGTTTAAGTTTATTCTTTATAGAAGCACGAAAAGAATATAGATTCATCAATCATGGTAGATTTTTTTCATTGATTGCCAAAAAGACAATGTTTGTAATCGTCACAATAAAAGAAGAGGACGAAATAAATGCAACATTGTGGAAGGAGCTAGGACAATCTCCACAATACCAAAGCATATTGTGGAGGTAAGACAATCTAATTGTGCTTTAATGCTGCTAGATATCGTGCTTTTCCCACAAATGCATGTCATTTCAAAAGGTTATTGAAATATAATGTGCAATGGTAGGCTACGTGTGGCAAAGTACTTGAAAATGAATGGGAAAGTTTTCTTTTAGCCTCAGAATGAACAGGCACCTGCGCATTTGGACGGGACTTATCCTACCAATAAAATTTTGGTTTAAGAAATTCCTATTAAATCTTAAAAAAAAAAGGACACAAAAGGGCTCAATGGCTTGCCTTTCTTTTTGAAGAACGGAAGACAACTTATTAATAAGAAACTAACACAATGGGAAGTCAGGGTAGGTGGAGGTAACCCCAAACCTCATCCCTGACATCCAGATGCAACTTCGAAACCAAATCCTGATGATGAAGACGATATTTGATCTCTTGGTAGTGGCTAGCAGCAAGAGTATGCAATCCTCTGAAAACGACATGACACCTTCGTTTCCACGCCGCCCAACAAACTAGAGCCCTGCAAATATTGAATGCCCCCTTCTTAAAGCGAGGCCACCTGACAGGGAAAATGCCCATAAGGACTTCTTGACTTCTGAGGTGGATATGGAAAGAAGCATGTACAACTGACCAAATGTGGCAAAGGTCACCACAAAGCACAAAACAATGCTCTATTGTTTCAAGAGCAAGTTTGCAGACCGGACAAAGAGGACTGATATATGGCTTGAAGGAGTGAACTCGAACATCAGTGGCTTACCTTTCTTGCGATCAAGGCCAATTGACTTGATAATCCCAATGCTAAGATAATCCTAGATGCCAAGCTTACTGTAAACCGCAGGCCTGTAGTGCCCAAATCTGACATAGAACATCAAGAAAGGGCTGAAAAAAATTCTCTGTCCAGCATCTCCCGCCTTAACCGGTAAACATTACATTATCAGGTCTGTCATTGCTGAGTAACGAAGAAAGGAAAGGAATCGAAAATTTTGAATTTCGCTTCCTTGTTGCTGTTCATTACATGGAGACATGCATAAATTATTGAAGATAACCATGGAAAAATAACATACTAACTAAGCCTATAAAAAAAATCCTATAACTCATGTTATGAATTGGAAAATATCCTACCTATATATAAAAATGAATCGGATAAATCCTTATACGCCATTTTCTTTTACCGGCCGTATATCCTATTATATTTTACGTGAATCGAAAAATCATTTTTTGAACCGAAAAAACTTTGCACCTAGGACTTACAATGCAATCCAAGGTTGGAAGGGGCCTTTGAAAGGTATTCATCTATGAGCAAGCCGAGCATTGGAAAGCCTTACCTTCTTAATCATTTAACAAACAATAACAATAGCATGCATTTAGATTGCCTCTTAGGTGCTTCCTTTGCCGTATTATGGACAAGTCATATGCATGTTCTCACTCCTGCGATGGCTTCTACAGGTGCTTAGAAATATGCACTTACATTTGGGAAGAACTAAAAGTCAAACTCCTTGGAGATGTTAATGATTGTAGCGATAAGGCAGACCATGATGGCCCTTATGATTATCAAATGAGATCCATAGTTGTGCGAGGGATTGTGATTTACTGGAAAGACCTTCAAGCTGTAACAAACACTGTGGTAAAAAACTGGGACATAAAGGCCCACACAGATGTAATTACAGACAACATTGTGCAGGTTTCTACTTAATGGAGCTTTTGTTATGGCAAGAACGCATGAAACATAAACTTGTTGCATTAGAGTGACCCCGGTTAGGGGTTTATGTGTTTAATGACTTCCGACAATCCATATTGTAGACCAAACTGAAAAAGTTATGCAACACGATCATTTAAAGCGATATTTAAGAGAGAAGATGGAGGAAGAAATTTTGAATTGGAGGCTCAGGTATTATGCAAATCCTTGTGGCTTAAATTCTCATGCTAGTGCCAATATTTGTTTATTTTGCTCCATGGGATTTCACTGGAGGGATGATCGTTAGCATTTTGGCTGGCAACTTAGTTTATTTTTCTTCAAATAAAGCCAATTGAACGCTCTGAAGATCATTTCTTTTATGTGTTTATTTAGCCAGGATTTTGTTTGTTGACAGATCAAAGTAAGGATTGACTATCTTGTTGGTGCTCCACTTTTCAATTTGTGCTTGCTACCTGGATGTGGTGCACCTCCTTTACCTCCTGCACTGCCTGGAGTATTAGATGTTGCAGAAAGTTCTGTTCCTGGTGTGCATAATTTTGAATGGTTCAATGAGCTATATGGAACGGAGTCAAAGTAAGCTTTGAACGAATAGCAGTTTGCAGCATTTTGTTTCTTCATATGTAACGTGCCGAATTTACTGTTGGCAGGCAAATGTTGATTTTTTAAGCAGGTTGCCGAAGTGGGATATTTTACAAAATTCAAGGTTGCACAAGCATATGATAATAATGATATTAAGGTAGAAAAAGTCCACCCAAACAAAAGAACATGACATATACCATCATAATGGTATTGTTGTCAATTTCATCGTTCACACAACTTTTAGGCCAACAAGAAGTCATTTGCTTCGAGTTCACGTGAAAAAACATGTAGTTTTAGAGTTTATTTTCTAAAACCCCACCATTCATACTTGACTGGTTTATGTTCTCTTGTTTAGTTTGAGCATTTTATATAAGTATTACACATTGTATTGTATTGTATGTTATTTGTTTGCCCATGGTATTTTCGGGGCAATCCGTAGTGCTTTGCACTTTGTTATATATGTGAATTTTGAGATGATTTTTTGGCTAATGGTTTATATTTATGTGGATTTTGAAAGGAGTTTTTCCTATGTGGCAATTCTCGACTGTGGATTGAGCATATTCCAATGTATATGCCTCAAGCAAGGGGTTGAGAACTAAAAGCAATAAGGTTAGTAAAGTACGAAAATAAACTCTTTGCCACGATTGCAACACGGCAACATAAGAACATGCCACATCAGCCCAGTTTATTCAGATTGATATCAGGTTTTATGATTAGGGTTTTTGGTATTGGCCTTCCATCCCATGGCAACTGACAGTGTTCGGGTTCTATTCTGTGGCGATGTCTTTGGACAGATTACATCTTTCTTCAAGCGTGTTGCTAATGTGAGCCCTCTTGATCCTATGCTTTTTTTACGGTTTAGTTGTAACCAATATAGGCTATAATTTCCATGACTTGTTCAGGTAAACAAAAAGAATGGACCTTTCGATGCGGTGTTTTGTGTGGGCCAATTTTTTCCCAATGATGATACTGATATGAAAGAAATGAGAGAATATTTTGAAGGAGTTCAGAAGGTGCCCCTTCCTACTTATTTTACTGGTGGATATGGAGCAGGAGCCACTGAATTGCTTCTTTCTGCAAAATCCAAGGCGCAGAAGATGGGCATTTCTATGGAAGGAATAGAGGTTTGCAAAAATCTTTATTGGCTCAGAGGAAGTGGTCGCTTTCTTCTTAAAGGTGCAAAGTTTTCAGTTCACAATTGAGCTTTTAAGTGATGGCTGTGTTTTTTAGTCTAACTTTTTTAAGTGTAGGTCTTTCCATTGTATACCTGGGCGGAAAATGTGATATGTCTGTATATCAGAACATAAAGCATGCCACAGAAACTGAGACATTCCATGAAGATGACATTGATACCTTGCGCGCCTTTGCAGATGAGCGATCCGTAACAGATTTTTTTCTGACATATCCTTTCTGATTTGTCATTTTCTATTTGTGTACTTTTTTCTGCAATGTTATTATGTATTGTAAGTATGAATTACCTTGACATTATTACGAATGAGTGGCCCCAAGGAATCATAAATGGCATAAAAGCAGATGAAACTTCTGTCGAATTTTTGCAATCAGTATCTGGAAGCCGTGTGATTGCAGAGATTGCAGCCGAGCTGAAGCCAAGGTGGTCATTTAGTTTCTATACTTTTTGTTGATGCTTTTCTTAAGCTTACATAATCCCTGGCAGCTACCTAAACAACTTGAGATGCACATCCTTGAGAACCATTAGACTTAAATTTTCCTTTGGGCTCATATGATGCTTGGTATGCATTGATTAGGAAGCTGTAGGCTTCGTTTCTAATAACCAAGGTGCAAGTTACTAGTTTGAGAGTTGTGCAATGATGATAATTGGTAACCAACATGATTAGAATATAGATACGCAGCAGATAGATTGAATATGTATATTGACGGATTAGTATAACCCCAAAAACAGCTGTTGCATTCTTTTTATTCTTTATCAGAAGCTACACTAACGTGATTATGGCAGGTACCATATTGCAGGATCGGGTGGTGTGTTCTATACGCGCGACCCATATTCTAATGAAGGTGCATCACATGTGACCCGGTTCGTCGGACTTGCAGCTGTGGGGAATGACAAGCAGCAGGTTTGAGTTTGATGTTGCAGACAACAGTCAAATGAGACATTTTTTACTTATTTCCCCTACTTGCATATCTTGCAACCAAATCTTTTCAATCTAAATTGCTTCTTCTCTGATTTTAAGAATTAATGAGTTTGTCCTTTTTTTCACGTGTTTAAATACTTCATTGTTTTCTGTTTTTTGTAGAAATTCTTGCATGCACTTTCTTCAAGACCTGCTACATGCATGTCTTCGGCAGAGCTATCTGTGAGACCAGCAAATACGACCACTTCACCTTACAGTAGGACTGTAAATCAGGATACTGAAATGGGACAGCCATCGGCTGATGCAGACTCTTTAGAAGGACAATATTGGAGGTATGATGCACCTCACAACAAAAGACAGAAGCGTGCAGACAATGAAGGGAAACCTTGTTTTGAGTTTATTGCAAAAGGCACCTGTTCTCGTGGAGCACTTTGCAGATTCAGGCATGACCTTGGGAATGGAGTACCAATCCCAAAGAATTCGTGTTATGATTTTCTAATGAGAGGTAAATGTGAGAGGGGTGCAGATTGCAAGTTTCGGCATCCAACACAGGATAACATGGAAGCAGGGTATGGAGGTATTGCTGACGTGCTTAATTCTGCTGTAGATTTGAACATTTTGTTTTCTAGGAAATTAGAGTGCAGTTGACTTTTACCCTGCTATATTGTGTTTGAGGATTGCATAATGATGACTGTAGGTCGAATGGGGCTCCAAAAGGCAAAACATCAGACTTCTGTTGGTTTTGTCTCTCAAGTCCTGATGTGGAGTCGCATTTGGTTTTTAGTATTGGTGATCACTGTTATTGTACCTTAGCCAAGGGACCACTTGTCAGGGATCATATTTTACTTCTTCCAGTTGAGCATGTGCCATCAATGTTCTGCTTACCTGCATCAGCAGAAAAGGAGTTGCAACAATATAAAGATGCCTTTAGACGTTGTTGTGATTCCTCCAATAAGTCCCTGGTAGTGTTTGAACGAAATCTACATCTACGGCTTAGAACAGGAAACAGCCATGCGCATCTTCAGGTGGGTGGTTTTCCTTCTTTCTTTAGCTAAGCTATACATAGTTCTTAAGATGTTAACATAACTGTGCAGATTATTCCTATACCATCTTCTAAAGCATCTGATTGCCGTGATGCATTTCAAAATGCAGCAAGTCAACATGGTTTCGAGTTTGAAATAACCCAGAAAGGTAATCTTGGCTTGGAGAAATTTGCCCGTCGCTTCCAGCCAATTGATGTTTAGAGATGGTAATTTCAGGTGAGAATATATTGGAATTGAGGAGGTCATTGCGCAACTCTAATTATTTCTACGTTGAGCTGCCGGACGGGTCAATTTTAACCCATGTACTTGCTGATGAAGAAAAGATACCCATGCAATTTGGAAGAGAGGTACCCCCAAACCTATTTCATTCCACTTCCTTCTTTTCTCTCAATGCACATTGTATGTGATAGGTGGTGGCACAACTGCTAGATATGCCGCAGAGAGCAGATTGGAGAGAGTGCAAGGTAACAAAAGAGGAGGAAATTGAAATGGTGGAGGAGTTTAAAAGGCGGTTTTCAGAATTTGACCCCATGCAAAGCTCGTGACGGTAAGATCGCCGTGTAAGATTGTTATACTTGGCGTATCTGTTCCTGGGCCTTTTCTCCATTAGAAAGGGTATGCTATTCAGATCTTAATAAAGCAAGTAACTACTATAGAAACATAAGAGCGGCATGTCCAAATTTTTATCTATCTGCTATCGCCAGATCAGGAGCTAAGACAATTCAGTTAGAAGTCTACAATTTTACCAAGACGTATCCAAGACTTCACCCATTAATATAGCCGTCTCTGCCATCTCTGCCTACTTCAGGCACAAAACAATGTGCCCACACGTCGAGCCCAAGAAAAGTGGAGGTCGAACAGCTGCTAAAAATGCAGCAAAATACAGGGCAAAAACCATAGGCGAGGATGCCATACAAGCGTCAACTTTAAGTGGAAGAACTTTATTATGACGGTTTAAGCTTTTTAATCTGACTAGTTTGATATACCATAATAAAATTTGAGAGTATAGTTTGTTTTGCTAAGTTGAAAGTTTGCGAATTTGACCACCAAATAGCTCTTCATTGATTTGATTTGATTTATTGTCACGCCATATCAGACCATCAAGTCCATTAGACGACCAAATATCTAATTTGACCACCAAATAGCTCTTCATTGAACCATCCAATGCTCACATTTGACCATTACCCACAAGCGCCCTATAATATACTATGCATCTCATGGTGGATTCCCATGGGCCAAGATCTTTTGGAGGTAGGATTGTGCCACCTTGAGGAACTCAGGTTTCTAACCTGAATTGGAAGCATTCTCGATGTAGTTTTGAGATCTCAAGTTTTGTGATTGTCCTTGCAAGAAATTTTCAGTTGTCAAGCCACCCTCATCCACTTCCCAATAGTTCTTAAGGTGGGCTAACAAAGGGACAAAGGGAGCAGTTAAATGGGCAAATTATGGATGTTCATAGAGGAAAAAACGGGTATTTAAAGGGCAGTGGCGAAAGAAGGGCATGCTCCTCACGAATCTTTTTTGCCCGAACTTTGAATTTTTCAACAATAGCCCCCTCCAATGTTGGGGAAAGCTTGTCCTTAATAAGAAAATTCCTAATACTTTCCATGACATTCGGTATTTATAAATTCCAATTGGAACTTCCTACAATTGGAACTGGAAACCTTCAAATTTGAAAAACGAAGTTCAAGTTTTATATTGAACCCCTTATGATGTGTCACAACGGAGCAATGCGTAGGGACAAGGAGAAAGAGTTGTATTTTTTGGTAAAGGCAAAACAGAGATAGACAAGATTTTGGCCTACAAGAACAGAAGATGATCTTGGCATACAAGTGTTGCATATAAGAACAAAGCAAAACTATGGCAAATTGCAAGTCAATTGCTGGAGATTTGGGCAAATGCCATCTTGCTGAGCCTGTAAACAATGGAAAGGATCTCAGAAATTTTGAGGCCAAATTTTTAGCAGATTGCTTGGTGGGCGTTGAAGAAGCCGTTATGTTCCAGCCCCGACACATTCAGAAAACCGTTTCGTTGGTGACACAAGAGATTATCAAGGCTTTACTAAATCATGGCTGGAAATAAGGCGTTTGAAGACATTGAAGATTCAAAATTTCTTACATTGATGCGGAACTAAACTCTGTTGTTGAAGGCTACGTGGAAGGAAGGATGGTTGATATAAAATCAGAGGCATTGGGTGTTGTCGTGGAAGGTGAAGCCCACATAATTTGGAAGAATGATGCAGTTCAACACAATTCTTTTGGATCTGTAGGGGTTGCCATTTGGATGGGACCCAAATAAGTGATACGCAAGCTCCACTTCATGCTTATTCTAAAGGCAATGAACAACAAGAACAAGTCGTGATTGAAGACCTAGGAGTGTCCAGAATAAACAAGGATAAATATGCAAGTAACCCAGAATCTTTGATGTACAGATGTACAGATTTAAGTAGACCCATTACATGCTTAGTTACCCGGAACGGGACCGGAACGTGAACGTGGACCTAACATTCGAAACGGGAACGGGAACAAATCGGAATGGGAATGGGAACGACCAACATTCGAGTTTTTAAAATTTGAAAACAGTTTTGGCGTTCACTTTGCATAATGATCATTGTGGAACACTTAGAATTTAAAAAGGATTCATGGAGACCGATTTGTACATGAAAACATGTTAAGCCACTCCATAGATGCTTAGTTCTTTATAAAACATCATATTCAAAACTTAAAACATAGTATGACGTCTATAATTCTAACACAATAGAAATATAATGTAAACAAGACATAAAATAAAGCCATAGAGAAGACGGCAAGACTTATTTCATCATATCCTTTTTATCAATTTAAGGTACTAAACAGAAGCTATTGAATTAATTAATGAATTGTTGAAAAGTAGTGAAGTAGAGTATTTTATTGGATTTGTGCGATTTGTAAGGGGCTTGTGTTGTTATTTCCTTCTTTGGTTTGCTTCCTTCTTGATTTCTTGTATCTTTTCTATACCGCTTGAAAGCTACTAAATAGAATGTTATTGCAAAACCAAAACTTATCTTGGCGAAGAAGATGAGGATATTAAGGGAGGACAAGAATTACAAGAAGCAAAATGCAAAACAGATAGATTCGAAGAGAACATTATGCTTACAATCAGATTAATTGATGGCTTAAAAACAAGAGAGAAGAACAATAAAGGAAACCTTTGTGTGCTAGCTCATGACACGACAATTATCAAGTTATGAGGAACACTAGATGAGCACTGGAGCCGACTAAGATCTTTATGTCGGCTGTGCCATTCTTTCTCACCCAAAGAAAAAAAGCAAACAATTAAAAACCATTGATTTTTATTTTTTATTTTTATTTTTTTTATTTTTTTGTTGGAACTTACCTAGAACGGTGTTCCCGGAGATAGGAACGATGTAACAGACGGTCCAGAATCGGAAGTTCCGGGAATACAAAACCCTGGAGAACGCATTCCAGAACGGGAACAGGTTCGTAACAACGTTCCCGGTAACTATAATTACAGGTACATATTTCAAGATCAAATTCGTGGTTGCGGATGATGCTGCGTAGGTGGATGTTGGAGCTGCTCGTATGAAGGGAGGGTTCATGGATAAGGAAAAAGATGATATCAAGATTGAATATTGTGAATTACAAAAGGAAAGAGATTATGCTTGTGCACAAGGCTCGGCGGTTTTGTTGGAGGGGGAGTTGGAGACTCGACACTTCCAACACATGTTGGAGGTTCAGGGCAAATGACGTCTCAGGCATTGGTTGGTAGGAGTTCTGGACATTCAGCACCTCCAATGAAAGTTGGAGGTCATGTGATACCACCCAGACAGGGACTTGGGCGAGGTGATCCTCCAACGCACGTTGGAAGTGCATCTGGACAACTTCCATCCTGCAACTGTTGGAGCTTCACCGGGCAAATGCAACTTCCAACGAGCGTTGGAGGTTCCTCTGTTGGAGCTTCTTCTGGGCAAATGCAACTTCCAACGAGCGTTGGAGGTTCCTCTAGGCAAGAAGACTTTCCGCCA
>JAANSK020265361.1:0-12018 GCA_011763485.2 Isoetes engelmannii
TTCAAAATTTTGAAAGTTCGAGCAACAAAAAGGCCAAGAAAAGGCTCTCAACCGAAATTTTTGAATAAGGACAAAAAGGCCAAGAAAAAAGGCGCTCCCCCATTTTTCTAGAATTCTCTCAGAGGAGATATTTGCCTCTTACGGTGGAGGTTGGTGTTACAGAAAGGATGCCTTGGGGCTGTCATGAAAATATTCACACAGGCAAGCACTTTGTCAGCTCAGTATATCGCCTCCTCTTTGCACCACAACCCCTCCCACTGCCAAATGGGTGGCACCTGCAAATTCCGCAGCGCAATTCTGGTTGTACATGGCGTTGGCTTTGGGATATGTTGCTTCATACTAAAGTGTCGGTACTTTGGTGGCAGATCATTCATAGGTGCTTGTTAAATAATAATTCTGTGTTAGGGCATTTAAATCATTTCTAGAGATTTTTTTTTTTATGCCCTGATTGAATAAACTAGTGGATATTGTTTGTATGCTATGCAAACTAGAAGAGAGAAGGACAATTGCAGAGGTGCAAACTTAGCCCTTGTTCTAAAAAGAAAAGAAATTAGAAAATATGCAGTTAGCATAAAAGAGAACTGAAGTAGTTTGAGTTTTAAGGAAGAGATAAATTCAAGCTGCTGAGTGTGTTGCAATGGGAAATTGCATAGCGCCAGTGAGATTAATAGTTATAAAGAGTTGCCCCATAGAGTTAATAGAAGTTCCTGCATGTTAATCTTGTTTGAGTTCTTCATTAAGTTGTGGCAGTAAGGCCAGTATGTTGCCCATGTTCTTGGGAACTTTGATGTAGGTGGAATACAACAAACTAGAGTAAAACATCGAATTCCTTTTATTTGTAGAGTTTTAACTTCATTTTGAGATTTGTTTTGATTGGTATACATGAGGTATTATGTATACAAGGGAAGCAAGAAATGACAAGAACGAGAAAAAGACTGTCATGAACTAGCTAAGACTCCACATGAACAAAGAAAATTGAAGCCGTTGAGGAGCAAAATGAGACAAAGAAAGGCAAAAGCCTAAGAGAGACGACAAATTCAGATTGGTTATCTGAGCAAGATAAGTAACTAAGGAAGTTGTGTTTGTTTGTGAGTGTTGAATTGATTGAGCATTGATTCATTTGATTAGAGTTAAACAAAGAGTTCCTTTTCAATCAACTGTTGCTCTAGATTAAAGAATTAAGGAGGTAACTATGACTGCAGCACATAAGTCAGATCCTTAGAATGATGTCTTATTGGCAGATGGTAAGTTTACCAGCCTATAAAATCCTTTCAAAGTAGATAGTCAGGTGACTAACTTTGGGAAAAGGTAGAAACCTTTCAAGGCAGATAGTCAAGTGACTAGCTTTGAAAAAAATGTTATTACTTCTAAAGGCAGACTATCGAGTTCGATCGGTCTTTAAAGAAGTTATTCTCGCAAGGCAGATGATCGAGTTCGGTCAGTCTTAGGACGAGAAGGAAGGAAATTATACCCGCTTAAGAAGGGAAGGATTGTTATGGCACAAGCTCGGGGGTGTGGCTCAGAGGACTTGTATAGGATGAACACAGAGGCAAAGTTATATAAATATTCCAAAGTAGCCCAATGATATAAGATAGATAAAAAGTAAGGGAATATATTCAAAATAATGTCCATGTACTAATGTAAGCAAATTGAAGCCAATGAGACAAAGAAAGGAAGAAGCCTAAGAGAGACGACATCTTCAGATTGGTTATCTGAGCAAGATAAGTAACTAAGGAAGTTGTGTGCGTTTGTGAGTGCTAAATTGGTTGAGCATTTATTCATTTGATTAGAGTTAAGGAAAGAGTTCCTTTTCAATCAAATGTTGCTCGTGATTAAAGAATTAAGGAAGTAACTATGACTGCAGCACAGAAGCCAGATCCTTATAATGATGTCGTATAGGCAAATATTAAGTTTACCAACCTAGAATTTTTTTTTAAAGCGAATAGTCAGGTGACTAGCTTTGGGACAAGGTAGAAACCTTTCAAGGCAGATAGTCAGGTGACTAGCTTTGAAAAAAAAGTTGTTACTTCTAAAGACATACAATCGAGTTCGATCGGTCTTTAAAGAAGTTATTGTCGCAAGGCAGATGATCGAGTTCGATCAGTCTTAGGATGAGAAGGAAGGAAATTATACCCGCAAGGCAGATAATCGAGGACGATCAGTCTTGAGAAGGGAAAGATTGGTATGGCACAAGCTCGGAGGTGTGGCTCAAAGGACTTGCAGGATGAACACAAAGGCAAAGTTATGTAAATATTCTAAAATATCCCAATGATATAAGATAAATAGAAAGTAAAGGAATATATTCAAAATAATGTCCATGTATTAATGTTAAAAGGGACATAAATAACAAAAAGAATTATTAAAGAAGCTAACGTGACAATTTAAAGTCAAAGGGACAAAAATTACATAAAGGAGGGCATGAACAATTATTTAAGAATTGACATTTACCTTTGTAACAAGGTGCTACCGCACAAAGGGTTGCCCAGATGAATGAAAAAAGAATAAAAGAAAACATACAAGGAAGCAAAGCACATTATTTTATGCTTCAAATCACATGCATATGTGAATCTACAGCCAAAACATCCTTGTCTACGTTATAAAAACACTATAAATCAATATCCTCTAGTGTTAAATATCCGCTCATGTTTCAACTCAACTAACAATATAACTATCAAGCATAAATACAAAGTATTGTCTCTACAAAGTATGGTCTCTTGAGACATTCCTTTGCAATAACTTCATTTCCTCCATAACCATATTATTGCACAATCTATGCCAGCCTGTCTCTATTCCTATAAACATTAACATCATCATTAAAATGAACACCCTAATGCTAATGGAGAGGCCTATGCCAACAACAATACCAGCTAGGGAAACCCACAAGAACGTAGATGATGGCAAAGGACCACTAATTATGTATCTCCATGAGGACCACAACAATTTAGAAAACTCGTAAAAAACTTGTAAACCTCATCTATGGAGATGAAATCACAAGAAAGCACATATATCATATAATCCATTAACAGCTCCAAGCTATGTTCTCCAAGTTTGTGGCCTTGTTGCCATCTTGCTATGCCGAGTTGCCGTATTCCAAGACATTTCCTACAAGTTTCAAGAATGAGTATTAGTTATGATAGAATGCAAAATCAGCTCAAATGTTAGAACTTCCGTTCACTGCCAAGATGTTTACACAGAGTATTGTTAAGCTTTTAGAGCAACATTTGTTGCCCACCAAATTATACCGTCAAAGAAGCTTGAAGCATCCTTTTCAGTTCATTGCTTGATCCGCTAAATTCAAAATCACCAACAATCTCCACAAAGGGTAGTCCAAGTCCAAAATGATGAGAACGACCCCAACAATCTCCTTCTTTATGCTGATGAAATTACATGCATATCCCAAAAGGTTCATCAAAAGACAATTAAAAGCTACCCATTAATTTAACTGTATTAGAATTTCTGTGGAAGTTTTTGACATAATCATATTGTACAAATGTTGCAGTTACTTACCAATCTATGATAGAGCGGACCAGAATAGAAGAATCGTAAATGAGCACTACTATTTTACCCTTGTTTATTCTGATGAAATCACATGCATATTCCAAAAGGTTCATCAAAAGACAATCAAAAGCTACCCGTTAGTTTAACTGTATCAGAATTTCTCTGCAAGTTTTTGGCATAATCATATTGTACGCATGTTGCAGGTTACTTACCTATCTCTGATAGTGCAGACCAGAACATGAAGAAGAATCATAAGTGAGCACTACTAAAGATTCTAATAATATTTCTCGGAAGTCTTAGTACTACAAGAACATTCAAGAAAAAATATTGGAATAATTATATCTTCTAGGTTAGACTTAAAACCCTGACTTACACACTACTACATTACTATTTATGAAGAAATATTCTGCAGCTACATCTCCATCTGAATGTAAATAACATAAATAGTGGGTAAATATTTCTTCAAAACTTCTAGACTTCTTTTAAAATGCTAGTATCTAAGACCTATCATCTGAATAATAAGTGACGTTCTCTGTCAAATAGAAAGAATCTAGCGTACATGCAAGATGAGTAAAAAAAGCCTCCATGGCTGAACTGCAAAATCTTCGAGTTCTAAACTCAGATACTTAAGATGCCTGGTGGATATGCATGCCTGACTATGGTGGAAAATGTAGCATCAAGGAACCTGATCACGTTGGGCTTATTTTTGCCAGAGCTGTCAAACCGAAGAGTATCGGAAACGGAAGCGTAATATTGGAAACGAAAGAGGGATAGCAACGTCCACAAACAACACAAGATTCAGGCTTCCAATTGCTTAGTGATTTAACCTTTACCAAGTTAGCAGATAGAGTATCTAGATATTGCTCTAAGCTAATAAATTATCATTCATCAGAGAAATGTCCACTAGTATATGAGGCTACTTAAAAGCCAAGTTGGAGTGGCTCTTACCTATATATTTTATCGTAATCCCAAGTCTCAGATGGCATGTTTGAGTTCCCAAGGATATTGAGCAAAAGAGTGGGGGCGCTGTTCAAACTCATGTCTTTCTATCTAATAGTAGCATGTTAGACGGATTGAATTTTCAGACAGACAGTCCAGCACCACTGAGCCTTTCCTTTGAAAATAGTTTCCTTAAGTTGCATCCCAATAGTAGTGTTGCTACTCACTGAAACATGCAAAACTGCAGAAACTTTACCCTTGATTTGCACAGTAAGAACAATTCTATAGAAAATATATTGTTTGATATGATCATAGAGTTGATCTTCCAACATGAGATGCATGTAGAACTATTCCAAGAAAGAAACTGCACTCTGCACAAGGTCATCTGCAACTATGGAGTTCTAGTCTGTGTCTAAATAACAGCCAATTATTCTGGTCTCTTTAGCTCGATCATAAATCCCTATTCCACCATATTCAGTGGCTTTGTTATACATGTGATTTTCTTGCAGGAGTTAATCTGGTCCTTTATAAGGATCCCCACTGATGCAGCAAAGATGGTGTTGTTTAATATAACATCATCATGCCCTGCAAGGTTTAATCCAGTTTCTCCGAAGCAGCGCTCTCAAGAATCATTTCCAGCAATTATAGATGCGTCAAGGATCGATTCCAGCATTTATATATTGACCTACAAAGCAGTTTGGAATATAATTCTCATGGCCTACTTCTATTGACATGCTATTAGTTTCAAAGTGAGAAATATATAAGTTGCCAACAGTAGTTCTTACTGCATGAGATATAAACAGACCTCCAGCCCTGAAGCTTGCATGTAGCATTAAATCCCCGAATTTAACATCATCAAAGACATATAATTTATTTTGATCTTGATCTTCTCTCTTTAAAGCAGTGCTCTCAAGGATCATTTCTAGCATTTATAGGCGCTTCAAGGATCAATTGCAGCATTTATATATTGATCTACAAAGCAGCTTAAATATAAATGGCCTGCTTTTACTGATATGGTATTAGTTTCAAAGTGAGAAATATATAAGTTGCCAACAATAGTTTTTAGTGCATGAGATATCAACAGACCTCCAGCCCTGACGCTTGCATCTAGCATTAAATCCCTGAATTTAACATCTTTGATCTTTTCTCATCCTCTGTTGTTGATTTGAGCTCTACGAGATATCTATCTGATGAAAAACATGCAGACGCTCTTAGTGTTCCACCATGAATCTGAAAAACGAAATAATTAAACATGTGAAGTGATTGGATACGATGTCAATACTTGTAAAGGATTTGTGTTGCAAATAAATAACTGAAAGCTACTATAGAGACCTCCAGCCCTGATGCATATGTATCAGGGCCTTTAGTCGTGAACTGGCGAAAGGAGCAAAAGCACTTGACGTGTTTGGGTGAAAGCCAACATCCAATTCTCTGGAAGCAATGGGTTCTTTATTGCTGGAGCTTTTCTACAATATCCTGCAAAAACCACTATATTTGCCAGTTCCACACACCTCACAGTATCCCTGATGGCCAAATATCCTCTTGTCTGCAGCAAAAGATTAGGCATTTATAAGGCTGTTTAACTAAGCAATGTCCTGCATATAGTCCAAATCTTAGTTTCACTTTTAAAAATGCTATTTATTGGACAGATCAACAAAACAAAAACAGACATTCAATAGGAGAGTTCACCATGCAGACAATTGCTAAGACAGACATAGCATTAAAGGCATTTTTGAGATGCTGGCATTGAATATATACCTGACCGCCCTTTCCATAAACTGTTAATGGATGTCCCACTGCAGCCTGTACAGCAAATCTATTTATAGTTATGCCAAATACTGCATCATAGTCCAGCCTATTAATAAGCTCCTCTTCTTTTTGGTTCTCAGAAGTAAAGGTTCCATAGACAACACTGTGGCCTTTAGACCTCATGCTTTACAAGTGAATGTTATGTTGTGAGAATCATGTATCTTGCTCAAATGATAAAAAGAACTAGCTTGCTTCGGAAGTATCCGTGCGGCCATTATGAGTTATGGTAATAAAACCTTCTTCAATATCAATGTTGGAGTTCATACCAACCATTATCCCAAGCTTCAACAAATATGCCTCAGGTGCAAATTTCTTGACTGCAAACAAGACATTCAAAGTTCCTATTACATTATTGTGCTGTGTATATACAGCTCTTTCTTCCAATCGATCATCGAATAAGCTGCAGATTGTTGCTCCAAAAAATGCATCACAGCTTCAGGATTATAGGAAGTAAAACACGACTCCAAAAATTCGAAATCACACATATGACCTATTAAAACAGAGATACTTTTGCTAGAGACCTGCTTCCATTTCTACAATCTGTTCTGAAGAGAAACAATTGGGATAAGAGTATTGGCACCTAATTGCTCGTCCATAAGACGACGGACAAGATTGTCCACTGACAACCTGGTAAAACTTATTGCTGAGGTGAAGGGCAGTAGCCCAACCGCAATAGCCATCACCGCCAATCACCATAACCTTTGGACCATTTCCTTCATCATTGGAAGTCTCCTTCGTAGGCTCTGCAGTTTTGGGCTTGATTTCATGCACTGCTGAAGCTCTGGTAGTGCAAAGACAGGCTTTCTGCAGATTTCAACATGCGGAAAATGAATTTGAGGGTACTGGGAACTGTAGAGGTGAGTATGGTTGGAAAATTTGATGTTCTTCATCGCCAGTTAGACGGTCGAACAGCGGCAGCCCAGCAACAGAGGTGATCGGAAATTTACGGCTTATAGCAAGTTCGGAGCATTTTTTGGCATATAGGTAAATACCAATATATACCAGGAATATGCCAAAAACAAAGGGTTTGCCTCTCTAGAGGCAACCCAAAAATTAATGACATCTTCTAAGCTATGGTCTCTGCATATATTGAAAGGACACTGCAAGGGTAAAGGTATAAAGTCATTGATGCGGAGAAAATAGTATAATTAACAACCATTATACGAAGGGAAAAAAGCAAAGAGATTAATGCCAACTCAATGACTAGTCTGAAGGTTCTTCCACATCTTTGAGATGCATATCACTAGAATTCCCCACGGAATCGACATCATGCCATGCTTCCTCTCTTTTCATGCATCCGCGGAGTGACTTCACCAAGTCAACAAGCCCATCATCGTTCTCTATTCCATAGTAATGTGCACCTCGGATTGCGCATGCCTCCATCATAGAACCTGTACCAGCAAAGAGATCCAACACAAAGCTGCCATTCGGACAAAAACAGTGTAAAAGGAACTCCATGAGTCTAACAGATCTCTCTAATCCAAATCTGGAGTGTGTGGCATCGGGTAATGGTAATCTCTCTTCCTCGTAAAGCACATGATGCAGCAAGTTACTGTTTTGATTCAAATCCTTCATAGAAAATATTTCTGCATTGAAGTACCCAAAGTCAATGCCCACTCTACTATAAACTGCAAGATAACACCAATGATATGACATATTTCCCATAACATCCTTTGAGTTGCCAAGTGAATCTCTGTTTACCAAGCAATACAAACGGCGTCTTTCAAGACTATATCTTCTAGCATGACCATCCACCATGCTCAATTGGCCAGCTAAACAGAGGCATACAACAGCCCCATCATCGTCAACGCATAATGTAGCCAATGTCAAGGCATCTCCAACTAGCTGTGTTGTACACATATTCCACTTTGGTAGTGTGGAGTGCTCAATAGTCGGCATTTCATTTGTTGGAAAGTCTAATAACACAAGATTGGCCCCCCAATTCCTGCTCACTCCTCCTCTTTTATAAGCATGTCCTGCTACAGCCACTTTTCTCGCGATTTCTCTTATTTTCTTGAAGCTAGTTTCACTAGCCTTTATGTTAATACTTCTTGCAATGTCAGAGACATTCTCAGATACCAGAGTTAAGGAAACATTTGTATATGTTACATTTTTAGCAAAATTTGAGAGCTTGGTATCGATAAACAAATCAACTTCAACATCAGAATCTTTTTCTTTACCTTTCAACAACGTTTGACCATAATCTTTGCTTTTCCTTTTCCTTTTTTTCCTTTTCCTCTCTGGCAATGACTCAACATCTTTCTTTGTTGTTACAAATGAAACCATATTCTTATGCATCTCCTCTTCTTCCTCTGGAACTTTTCCTTGCGGAAAATCAATCCACCATGGGCAGTTACGTATCTCGAATTCAGATAAGCCACCTGTTCTATCCAAATTTCCTTTGCTAGAATACATAGACTTGACACCTTTTGACGTGGCCCATCCTGCTACCAATAGTGGCATGATAGCAATGTATTTGTTCTTCACACAAAAGCTCAGATATCTGCATGTATAAAAAGCCACGAGGATAATGTTGAATAATATTATTTTAAAAATATATAAATGGTGAAATAGAGAAATGAAAAACTCTTACCTGAAGCACACTCGTTGCGCTACCCTTCTGATCTCAATAGCATCCTCTAACTTAGAGGTTATGGACATGCCTCTTTCATAGGCTTTGAACATCATTTGCCTGTATTTTAGCTTGAACTCCCAAAACCATTTAGCTAGATCCTTGCCACCATGGTCGATGACTAACTTATCTTCTTCAAGGATTGCATCTAGTATGTCTTTTGTTTTTACCAAAAGATGCTCCAACCACGTCTCCTTTTTCACCCAATCATGGAAATCTTTGTCATTGTTAGGGACCTTATAGCTATGCACAATAGCTGTGTTTGCAGTCATCCAATTCAACCATCTAACTCTTACATGTGGATCAACCTTAGCTCTAGTAAGATCATATAGTTTCTCAATTGTCAATCGCAAGTATGAGTTTTCTAGTTCCTTACTAGTGACCAAATTAATCCAATCATTGCCAAGATCAGGATTCAGTATTGCCAAGTACTTTCCCATTTTCTTCACCCACTTTCTCTTCACATCTTTTTCTGCTTTGACCTTTGCTTCTTCAAGACTAAGGTTCGTCTTATAGTTAGATATGGCTTCCTCAATTTCATTCTCAATTTGAGACTGCAAGGAAATGAAAATTTTTAAGGTAAACAGTATTACAAGCAAGGATCTTCTTTAATTTGAAAGCTTTACCTGATACAAAATACGAGCTAGTATGTAACGTGTATGAGGATACCATGGTTCAATCCTCATTGCTTTAACCTCTATTGCTCTCATTCTTTGAAGTTCATCAAGAGGAATATGCTGAATGAAATTTGATAGATTAGACATCGTCATTCTGTGCACTCCATATAGAATGTCTTTAAGTTTGGTAGGCACAATTCCTGCTTCATTGAGCCTTCATTATGTTCAAGAAATAACTAGTAATAAGTACAAGCATCACTTACACAATATCTCTGACACAAAAGACATCAATACTTACTCATTTATCCTGCTCATTGCTCTAATAAGTGCCGCTTCCTTTTCTGCATCAATTTGAACAAATGTTGCCTGGACCGAGAAATGCATATTGCGCACAAAGGAATACCGATCTCTGATCTCTTGCATCCAAGCATCCGTTCGGTGATTCCCATCCCAACATAGAAACATCTTGCCACTTAAATCTTTCCATTCTTCATTTTCTGCAAGCTCACTCTCGAAGCGTTGGTTCTCATCTAACCAATATGCATCCCAAGTGCTCATAATTTGGTCTGTGATTGGGCAATAACTGCCTACTGCAGTAGTGATAGACAAAATAAAGCTTCCTTTCTCCATTACATAACCATCAGCTCTTAAGACTTCCCTTAATGACTTAGTTTCCTTGTTAATGATTCTGACTGCCTGATTCAGCATTATTCTACATAGGGGGATTAATGGTGGAGCGGTCCTGCGTACAATTCTTAACTCCTGCAGTGTCTCAGAAATCATCTGCAAAGTGAATGTCTTGGGAAATGCTAGAGTCTCTGAATCTTCATCTTCTTTTGCCTTCTTTTTGCCCTTCATTCTTGAGCTGGAGGTCTCTTTATTTGCTTGCTTATCATGCTCAGATATATTGAAATACAGGTCTGCCGAATCATGACATCCACTATCATGGCATTGACTTCCAACGTGAGCATTGCATTCAGAGTCTGTATGTTTACTTTCATGTATTTGCTCTTCATGTGCCTCACTGCAGTCTGCAGAAGTCCTTGGACTTCTCACTTCCATACCACCACTATCATCTGTATTAAAATCAGACATTTTCATTGATGAACGTCTCCTTGGCTCCTTATCCAAGTACTTGTGTACAAAATTCGAAGCTTTATTTCTGGTCTCTACCATGCCAATAATCTGCATGAAGTAAATCAGAAATGTGTAAAGTGTTGAATATTCACAAGCAAATAAAACTAGATAAAGTGAAACCACAAGCAAAATGAAGAAGAAGAGCAAGATTAGCGACTATCTTGCAATCAGAGTGAAGAAGAGCGGATTTTGGTTGGGTTAGCAAATATGGGCTGTAATATTTTAAAAGAGTACAGGAAAACATGCATTATATTGATCCAAAAGCATGCATTATATCGATCATTTGGATTTGCTATGTTTGGTATCACAAGCTTTGAAGCTGATGATATCCTGTGTGCAGAGTATAAGGTAGTGGCTTCAAGTTATTCACTAACATTTGCTATAGGCATTGGAACACGTTTAGAAAAGCATTCCAAAGCAAAGAAAGAGTTCCTGAAGGTGTTGTTCAGCCCAAAAGATGCATTTTTTTTTGGCAGAAGTGGAAATTATGCCCAGAGCTAATATGCTCTGAAGTTATTAACAGAGAGCTATTCTCCTGGCCAGGGCCAAAGTCATGGCCCTAATAGACTACACAAGTTTCAACAGTTCCTGCCACAGTTCAACGGTCTCTGTAAGCTGCTTATCCTACCACAGTTCAACAGGAGAATGGTAGTGACACAAGAATGCTAGGGTTTTTCTTTTTGATGGATAGCTCGAATTAATTAATTGATGAATGCTATGGTTTTTCTTTTTTTGATGGATGGCACAAAAAACCATATAGCATGGGAGAGTAGCAGAAATGTGAGGTGTGTCAGAGATTCCATGTATCAGAAGCAGATACACCAAGCCAGTCAGCGCCGACCAGACGGACAGAGATTTTTAAACCCAAATCTTAAACCCAAAAATGTTCAAAGAAATTTTAGATACACGAAGAAGATTATTCAAAGATGTAGCAGATTCACCAAGCCAGTAGGAACCGACCAGACGATTTGCATTTTGCACAGTAGATGCATGCTGACCTTCAGAAAAAAATAAAGAGAGAGAGAGAGAGAGATTTTAAAACAAATGACCTACCTCATCGCTTCAAAGAGATCGCCCGAGTTTCATCTCTGTTGATCCTTCAGTTTCATCTCTGCCGAGTTTCTGCGTTGATCCATTGATTTTTGTTGCGTTTGAAAATGGGGCTTTTTCCTGCTTTTGGGAAAATGGTTGAAACACTGAAATGGCTTTTTGATTCATTGATATGTTGGTCATCTACCCCATTGTATTTAGAACATTGTATATCTGTTTCTCTGGCGTTGGGCGCCTGGCGCCTAGGCGCCTGCACCAATGCCTCTTTGTTATGCTCTGTGGAGCGCTTGGACAAGCGCCTTGGGTCTTTGGGCCCCGTTTTGTTTGTTTCAGCAT